>ML846877.1:4698-20719 GCA_009831015.1 Picea engelmannii
CATTCCTAAATTGGGTAGGTGAGTAGGCCCTGGTCCAAGTTTTTAAACCAGGGCTCTGATACCATGTGTAAGGTCTCTTCCCACAGAGCCTTATAAAACACAAGCTAAAATAGAGAATGGAGAAATTATATCGTGTACAATTTCATCATCAACTTATAATCATTTATTATTCAACATAAATTAAATTTATGAACATCATGAAAATAAATTTATGTAACAACCACATAACACAGCATATTCAACATCTTAATGATAACCACCTAATAAAACGTAATCATGAAAATGCATACCTCTGTCTGATGTTATTTCTCCAATCTCTGTTTGTCCTCGTTGCTTCTCTGCCCAAACTTTGCCCAAAACCGAATCCTTCCTCCCTGCTAGCGAGGAACATAGCCTATCCGACTCCCTAGCTCCAGGATTCCGTGAGGCTTCTTGGCCCTCGAGCCAAAAAATCCCAACAACCGATGCACCCCTATAACAATCCACCCAAACTACAAACCAAACTAGAAAAATACAAACCAGAAAACACAGTCCTTAATCTTAGAAAAAGCTTCCTTTCCCCAAAGTTTCCAAAAGTCGCTCTCTCGAATTCCTCTTCCCCCTCATATCCCCCTCCCATTCACCACCTCCCACCTTCCTTTAATGCCACCCACCTTATCCATCCATTTAATACCTTATCCCTCCATTCAATACCCTATCTCTCCATACGTAAAGTTTTCTAATAATAAATTAAAAGTTATTAAGCCTTTAATTTGTTACCCAAACATTAAATGTGTTAATTAATCAATTAATTAATTAATCAACATATATTAAACAATAATTAATTAATTAATTAATATTATTAATAAATAATCACTATTTAACTAATACACATTAGGACAGTTGATTATTTAATTAAGTATACTTGATAAACCTTAAGCAACTATTGAACTAGGGTTGTTACAGGCAAACTTGGAATCTCCTCTTCAACAATGTCTTCCTTTCTCTGTAGTTTTCTCCTTGCCTCACACTTAATGTTAATTGTTCATAACAACAAGTACACAACAGGTCTTCCTCCCAGCATACTAGGCAATGTCTTGCCTCCTCACATATTGTATTTATTCCACAATATTTTTGCCTAGGTATTTTTCCCTCCCTTGGGGATTTTTGTAGATTTCTAAATCCCTGTTTTTCAAGGGATGCCAATGGCCAAAATCTTGATTTTCCACTTGTAATAATCAGCCCAGAGGTAGTTCCAACATGTTTCCCACTCATGGAGTCATGGTCAGCTGAATTTAACATGGTTGTTCCATTTGTCTCCCTGCAATAATTAAAACAATATTTTGTTTACATATAAGTGTCATAGTCAAGAAGTTAGTTGGGTCAAGTCAGATCGTTGCCCAATAGTCATAATAATAAATTACAAATTTCCAAATTCGAAATTCAAAATTGCCATAAATGGAAAAACAAATTCAAATTTGAATTTACCAGAAACGGAATAATTTTCCTAAAATTTTTCGAATTCAAAATTAATTTGTTTTTGGGGATGTCACATCCTTTCCCCATTTAGTAAAACACTATCCTCAGTGTTCATTACTTTCTTGGAATATGATTGGATGATATTTCCACAAATATCCCTCCAACTCCCAAATGGCCTCCTCAGTACTAAAGTGTGAACTCTTTTGGGATTTGACCTCTAAGTAAACATGATCTCCCACTTGAAATTCCAAGTGTCTTATTTTCTAGTCTGCATAACTTTTTTGTCTGTCCTGTGCCTCTTTAAGTTCTTTTGCACCCTTCTTACCATACTTTCCATTTCTTGGAGAATTTCTGGTCCAACCATGAGTTAGTCAACTCGATCATCCTAGCTAATTGGCGTCATACACTTTATGTTGTATAGTACCTCGAAGGGGCTCAATTTAGCCAAATTTTGGTACCCATTGTTATATGCGAACTCTACCAAGTGCAGGTAGTCTTCCCACTTATTTGGTTTTGTTCTTACGTACATGCAGAGCATATCTTCTATGATATGATTTGTTCATTCAATCTGCCCATCCGTTTGTGGATGGTAACTCGTGATGAAATTTAAATTAGTATTTATCCCTTCAAACAGTTATTTCCAAAAGGTGGACGTAAAGTTTACGTCTCTATCTCAGATCACTATTTTAGGAACACCATGTAGTCTAAAAATTTCTTTCATAAATATTTCAGCGATATTTATAGCTTTAAAAGTATATTTCACAGGAACAAAGTGTGTGGACTTACTGAATTTATCGATTACCACCATAATAGAATCATTTTTTTTTCTGAGTTTTAGGCAAACCTATTATAAAGTCGAGCGACGTGGTCTCCCATTTCCACTCTGGCACTGGTAATGGCTGCAATAGGACGGCTAGATGTTGGTGTTTGGCCTTGAACTGTTGACAATCTTTTCATGTAGCCAAGTATTCTGCTATTCGCCTTTCATATTAGGCTAGTAAAATAGTTTTCTGAGTGCTCTTATTGTTTTTTGGTATCTTGGATGGCGAGAATACAGTTTCTTATGCACTTCTTCCAAGATCGTTAACTTTAATTCTGTTGACTGTAGTATGCAAAGTCTTTTTTTAAAACGTAATAGTTCCTTCTTGCCGATACTCAGATATGGTTTATCTGAGTTTACAGTACGGTTTTTTAAGTATGCCATTACCTTAGTGTAATTTTCATTGTTAATGTCTGTCGCCCTTATTCTTTGTTCCATATCTCTTTCTGCCCTACTGATATTTATCTCAAATAACCCATGGACTCTTCTACTTAAAGCATCTGCTACCTTATTTTACATTCCCTTGATATGTCTGACCTCGAAGTCAAATTCGCTCAAGAAGGCTAGCCACCTTTATTTCCTTGCATTAAGATCTTGTTGGATAAATAGATATTTCACACTGCTATTATCCTTCAATAGTAAAAAATTTCTACCCATTACGTAGTGTCACCACATTTTTAAGGTGTGTATCACTCTTGCCAATGCTAAGTCATGAGTGACATAATTTCGCTCATGTTCTTTTAATTTCCTGGACTCATAAAAAATCACGTGTCCTTCCTGAGTTAGGAAACCACCTATTCATTCTTTACTTGCATCAACACATACAGTACAGTCTTTATTTGGCTCTACTACCTTCAATATGGGTGCAGTTGTTAATAATTCATTCAACTTGTTAAAACTGTCTTGACATTTTTGTGACCAATTAAACTTGGTCCCTTTCTTTTGTAAAGACGTGATAGGGTAGGATATCTTGGAAAACCCCTCTATAAATATGCGATAATATACAATGATTCCCATGAATGACCGAATATCCGCTACATCCTTAGGTATTAGCCATTCCTTGATGGATTTTATTTTCTCAGGGTCGACGACAATGGCTTTTGCTGAAATTACATGTCCTATATATTGTATTTTCTTTTGATAAAAGTCACACTTATCAAATTTTGTGTATAGTTTGTGTTTCCTCAATTTTTACAAAACTATTCTTAAGTGTTCTTCATGTTCTTCCTCTATTTTAGAATACACGAGAATATCGTCGATAAATACTAGTACAAACTTGTCTTATTACCGATTGAAAATATTGTTGATCAGGGACATAAACGTGGATTGTGCCTTAGTGAGTCTGAAAGGTATGACTACAAATTCATAGTGTCCATATCTTGTTCGAAAAGTTGTTTTGCTTATATCTTCATCCTTTATCCTAACTTGATGATAACCAGATCGTAAATCCAATTTCGAAAATATCTTTGCCCCACCTACTTGATCAAACAGGTCATTTATCCTCGGTAAGGGGTACTTGTTTTTAATAGTCATTTTATTCTAATATACTCTTTGTCATCTTTCTTTTTCACAGAGAGGATTGGTGCCCCCCATGGTGAAACCCTCGGTCTAATATACTCTTTGTCCAACAATTCTTGTAATTATATTTTTAATTTTGTCAATTCTGGTCAACTCATTTGGTAAGGTGCTTTAGAGATAGGGGCTGAACCAGATAGTAGTTCTATGGAGAAGTCTATTTCCCTTCTAGGAGGTAATTCTGATATCTCATCAACAAACATGTCTCTGAATTCATGTAGGACAACAAAGTCTTCTAACTTTGGCTTATCTTTTTTTTCTAACAGATTCGTTACTTGGATGGCATAAACTTGACATCCCTTTCTCATACATTTCTTGAATTGCATAGCTAAAAATTGTCTAAATGATACAGGTTTCGGTATACTTTGGGTTGTTCTAGTAGTTTCATAATCATATTTATAGTTAAGTGTCTTTGTATAACAATCTAGTAATTCTTTGTGCTTTTCCAGCCAATCCATTCTGATAATAATATCATAAGATCCTAGTGGTAGGATGTTCAGATTTGTTCTTATGTTTTGACCATGTAATCTGAACTCGAAATCAGAAATAAAGTCGACTACTTTCCTTTTAGTTCTTGTTGCTAGTTGTACCAGCCATGATTTTGTGTGCTTCAATTTCTTAAGTTTATTTGACTCTACTACATTAGGAGTAATATAACTTAACGTAGATCGAGGGTCAATTAAAACAAAAATTTGAGTGTTATTTATTTTACCTTCAACTTCTACCACAGAGGATTGGTGGCCAGCTTGCCGACCATCTATGGTTGCATTTATCTGATGCAGGCTTCTGCCCACGTTACCCACCATCGAGGCTTCCTGCAAATTATGAACTGCACTTCTATTTGCTGATATTAAAACTAGATAGTTCCTCCTTAAATGAGGTTCTCCACATTCCCATCACTTTAATGGTTCGCAAGGGATGTCCCCAAACTTCTTCATTCCCAGATTTACCGGTTTACCTCTTCCTTGCGTATTCGAATGGTTGGAGTGAAAATATTTTCTCGAAAATATTTTTGTTTCATTCTGATACGGAGCTGGCTGGTATCCCTTCTTCCGTTGGTTCATTTGATCTTGTTTCTTATCCTTCCAGGCTTTGGGAAACTTTTTTCACTGTTTATACTGGGCGTAAAACATTCGTGCATTTCTAAATACTTCACTTAAGGATTTGGGGTTTTCAAACTCAATTTTGTCCTTGTAGGAATGTGGTAAACAACTTAATTTTTTCCTTATCCTCTTGGATGTAAGGTACGAACCTTAGTAATTCCAAGAATTTATTTATAAGGTCATGTATTGTCATCTATCCAAGTCTTAACTCGTAAAATTCTTTCATTTTCCTTTCATAGTATCTTTTAAATAGGTATTGTTTCTTGAAATATTTCTTAAAGTCAGACCATTCCATCTATTTCTCCTTTAGGCCCTTGGCCAATTTTAAGTCTTGCCATCAAATGCTGGCCTTCCCTTTTAGATTGTAAATAGCCATTCTAACCCTCATATTGTTGGAATAGTTATATATCTAAAAGTAATTTTTGATGTCCAATAACCATGCCTTAGCTACTTCTCCTATTCTAGATTCTCCATCAAAGGTAGATGGTTTAATTTTCTTGAATTCTCCTTTTAGGTGGTCTACTTGTTTTCTCTTTCTGTCTGTTTTTTTTTATCGTCAGCTAAAGGTGTACCTTCATATGAACTATCTCCTTTTTTTGTTTAAGGTCCAGAGTTATTGGAAGCCCTCTTGCTAACTTCTTTGTCGTTATTATCGTCCTTTGGGATTTTCTTTGTCACTATACTCCGCAACATGACTTCATTAATTTCCTATTGTTCCTATTGATATTTCTTTAGTTTTTGATTGTGTAATGTCCCCAAGGTCGAGCCCTATTGTAAATCATGTCTATGAAGTATAAAGCTTTCATTATGAATTGTAATTATGTTTTATAGGCTTGTGAGACAAGTTTATATAAGTTGGTGGGCTTATGTGTTAATAGGCCGGAGAGCCTAAGTGTTAAGGCCGGGAGCCTACTTTTGTATATGTAATCATGCATAACATTAATAAAAATATAAACAGCATTGTGTGCAGACTCACCACGATGAGTGAGTAATGGAGGACAAAGCTTCCACAGAGTGGGTAAGGGATTGGGGGCTAGAAGGTTGGGAAGAGAGGCTAAGTGTTGAGCCAAGGGGCTTAAGTCCTAGGGAATAATATTTTAATATTATTCCAAAATCCATGTGAAATATTTGTTTTGTCCTAAGTTCTTGGGGAGGAACACATGTTGATGGAGTGCATGCAACATCATGGGTGACATATGTCGACCCAAGCGCATGCAGTTAAAACCAGAGAAGTGAGTCATGTTGAGGGTTCCTCCTCCATTCGACCGTCGATTGTCTGAACCGTGAATCTCGTGGCCCCTGTATTCGACCTTTGCATACCCTTAAACATCTTGGAAACTAGAAAACCATAATGTTTTCCTAAGAAGTCGAGGTATCAGTCGTGTGAACCGTTTGAGTTTGTGTTCTACCTCTGTGTTAATTCCTTGTCACGCACCTTGAAACTAGTGACAAAACTGTGGATTGAGCCATGTCACCTATGTATGCTATGAGCCCCAACCATTCTCTATTGTAGAGTCAAGTCTATACCCAAACTGTCTTTGGGTTGCTACCTTCCATTTTTCCTGAGTGGAATTGACCAATTGTTGTTGTTGTTATCCTCACCTTGTAGAAATTGGGCTGAAACTAGTTGAAGAAGCGGATTGTCAGGCCCGTGGTTGAAGAGGCAGGTTGTAAGGCCTGTGAGAAACTCCCTCTAGGTGAGAGAGTCTGCTGGGAAGTGATTTTATCCTAGAGAGAGTCCAGCACCAGCTACAGAGTTCTGAGACTTGTTGATCTGGCCTGTTGCCGAGACCCAGAGAGGGAGGTGAAGCACTAATGGACTATGCTTTTGAAGGTGTATACTCCTGGGGGAAATAGACATGTGGGGAATGTGAGTCTATTAGTAGTGGGCATAATAAGGCATCTTGGGAAGAATCCTTTCAGTTATTTTGTGCAGTTTTCCCTATAACCTCATCCTAGACTAGGATTCCTTGTGTGGGGTGGAGCTTAGTCCCAACTCAGGGGTGACCCACTGCTGAGAGTGATGAGCAAAGTGGTCTAAGGTTGGGAGTTTCATGGAAGGCCTACACGTGGTTGGTGGAATTACCAGGGTTTCAAAGATAAGTATCAACTTATGCTTAAATTTATGTTTTGCATGCTTGTGATGCTTATATGTATCATGTATTCTATTGTGCATATGAATTACTATTAATGCCAGGGATTATTTATGTTAGCTATAATCTTTTGTTTACTTTGAGTTAAATGTGTTTAATTTGATTTAAATGCATGTTATTAATTAAGTAGGAGAATGATGTTGTTCCGCATAGTAGCATTTGCCTGGCCAGCGGGATTACGGCTGGGTGAGGGGGGGCATTACAGTTTGGTATTAGAGCCTAGTTTCAATGCTGACCCTAGATGGGCTAGATAAGTGGTCTTTGAATCGAGGTTTTGAGAAGGAGATTATGTCTAGAGGACTAATTTCAGAGCTCAAAATGTCTCTGAGTGTCAACGGACTACTTGACCATGTTACAAAGCTTAGGAGGTGTAGCGGTATTATAAAATTGCAGCCGGTGTGGTATATGGCCACATGGAGAGAGAGAGAACTCCACACTAGAAGTGTTGGAGCCATGGAATCTATTTAGGATGAAAGGAGAACCCTCACAACTGTCAGATCTAGAGAACGTGCATAAGGTTTAAAACCCGTTGGAGTTACACAAAAGTGTGGAAATTGGGATACGTGAAATCTCAAATTCGTCAGGACCATCCATCGGAAAGGATGCATGGACATCAATCAACCTTTGGCTGACTCGTGACCTGAAATGGTCTAAGGGTGAGTTCATGAGAATTCATGAAACACAAATTCACGATTGGATCACAACTGTCGATCTAAAGAGAGATATGGACCGTTAATTCTCCAGGAAGAAATCGACATTTCAAGAATGGGGAGGACGAAGGTGGAAAATATTTCAACCTTGTGACACATGAAATCCTGATACGCGAAATGTTGATGAGATATAAGTTGTCAGATCGTGGTGAATCATGACCGTTGGATCATTTCATGAATTCATGGATCGTGAACTTGGAGTGTAGGCCAAATTCTTGGTCACTCCAAGTCCCGAATCACGAAAGGGATTAACAAGGGTAGAATCAGATAGTGGAGTGCTTCTAGGAAGAAGTGTCGAAATCCCACGAGTCGTCGAATCAGGCGAGGTTCACAGTCGTTGATCTCATACATGAATTTCCATATTGAAATTTGGGGATTGAAGTGACAAGAGATTTGGAGTCGCTGCATCGCGAACTCTTGGTTACCAAAAACTCGAAACCCTGAAATCTCGAAAGGATCTACACTGTAGATCATAGGAGAAGAACTTGACCATTGGATCAAGTAGATGAATAGACCATAATTTCAGAATTTCAGCAAACATAATTTCGAGATGCATAGGTGCACAAACTCCTAATTCCCGAAACTCCAAAATGAAAAGTGAAAGTAGTGGGCCCCACTGACATTGCTGGGAGTGAGGTGGACCATCTTAAGGACACCATGTGTCACTACCTTGGTGGGCGACAACTTTGGTGTGGGCCTAGAGGGTAAGGAAATCAAATTTTTGGAAGTCAGGAGTTGGAGAGGGAAGCGAGTGCGAGAACCTCCAGGACCAAAACCCCGAAACCCAAAACCCCAAAACCCCGAAATCCCGAAACCCGAAGTTCATTTGGAGAGCCTTGTAGCACCTAGCAGTTTAGCGTTTGGCCATGTCCCGTGATCGCATGGGTTAGGGACTAAGGAAATGCGGGCTATCACCCGAAAAATTACAGAGCTGCGCAGAGCTTGAAAAATTCATGAAATCAAAACATTTTCTTATTCGGATTGGTTTTGAATGTGTGGAATTTGTTAAGAAGAGATGGCCTGACAAATTCTGGTTGTCTACACATTGTGATTGCATAAGTTTGATGAGTGCCAGAAACGATTAGAATTTCCACGGAGTGTAGAGAAATGGAAGAGGTGTAGATTGCCTCCAATTTAGAGAACGAAAGAGAAGGAAGGGATGTCAACTTGGGAGTCTATGGATCGAACTCCAATCGACATGGAGGAGAATTGGATAAGGAAGGAAATATGATGAAATTCATTGAAATATTGCAGAAAGATTCCTAGGCTCCTTGAGCCAATAGCCGAAATCTCATGAGAGTCAGGGATAGGCAGGGTCAATTCAACTTAAGGATCTTGAAGAGTCTGGAAAGAATAGAAAAAAAAATGGAAAAGGAGAGTGGCTCAAGAAAAACAGGGAGTCGCAAGACCCCTGAGAGAAAAATAAGATCAAGGAGTGTCAACAGACATTGTCGTCACTCCCCAAAGCATTCCGATAAGGAAGCACACAATAGTTCAAGCCCATCTCCTACCAGAAAGAACTGAAAATATGGAGTAGATGAATTGAAAGGGGAGATGAATAAGATTAAGCCTCCTACGTTTGATGGAGAACATAAGAAGGAGGAATATGCCGAAACATGGTTGATTGGCATGAGAAAATATTTTCAACTGCAAAATTATTCCTCTCAAGTAGAAGGAAAAATTGCAATGAGTTTGTGCAGGTGCAGCTCATTAGAGAGAAAGATATCACATGGAATGAATTCAAGAGGTATTTCGAGAGGAAATACCTAACTAAAAGATACTATGATAGAAAGATGAAGGAGTTCTTTGAACTCAAGATGTGCAGCATGACCATTGATGAATGCGAACAAAGGTTTTTGGAATTACTGAAGTATGTTCCATTCATCAAAGATGAGGCTATCAAGATTCAGAGGAATCTGAGTGGACTACCACCTCCCATTGGTGAAAAGATTTAGTATGATGATCCTAAGACTATGTAAGAAATGATAAGAAGAGCGAAGTTCTTATTTGAACAACAAAGAGAAAAGCGTACCTTTCGGAAGGCTTGGGATGACCAACATAAGTTTAAGAAAGAACAGAGGCAGAAGGGAAACAATCCTCCCTTTTTCAAAAATAGTCCTCAAGGACATCCATCATTTAGAGAGTCGAGAATGGTTGAAGTGGGAGAACAAATGAAGAGACAAATGCCCATTTAGTGTTGGGGCTGTAAAGAGAACCACAAGTACATATATTGTCCCCATAAAAATGGCAAAGCAAGAGATTTCCATAATGTTCAACAAGCTAAAATAGTGGAGGACATGGGCAGTAGAATGCCAAGGATCTATGCGGCCCTGGACAACAAGCAAGATGAATTTCAGGTGCATATGATTGAAGTGGAAGGTATGATTAACAACCAACCCTTTATTATTTTAATTGATTCAGGGGCTAGCCATAGTTATGTAGATCCTATGGTGGTGGAAAGTTTGCATTTGATAAGAAGAAAGCATGAAAATTCTTGGTTAGTGCAATTGGCTACAGGGACCAAGAGGAAAGTCACTGAGTTGGTTAAGTCCTGTCTGGTGGACATGAAGGGATTAAGCACGAAGGATGAATTGAATATTCTGCCTTTAGGCTCTTATGACTGTTTAATTGGGATGGACTGGTTGGACCAACACCATGCCCTCCTGGACTATCGTAACAAGGAATTTACATGCCTAGATGAGGAGGGGAATCTGAAAACAGTCCAAGGAATTCCCATAGCTGTGGTTGTTAGAGAAATATCAGCAATGCAGCTCAAGAAGTGCTACAGAAAAGGCTATCAATTTTTTGTAGCCCCTGTGGATGAAGCAACCAGAGATGAAGTCTCAAATATTGGAGACAATGCAGTACTAACAGAGTTTGAAGACATATTTCAGGAGGTACCTAGACTACCTCCGAAGAGAGATATCGACTTCTCTATAAATTTGATGCTTGGAGTAGCTCCAGTGTCAAAAGATCCTTATAGAATGAGTACGCCAGAGCTGAAAGAGTTGAAATCACAGCTTGAAGAGCTTATAAAGAAGGGGCACATTCACCCAAGCATGTTACCTTGGGGTTCCCCAGTCCTGTTCATGAAGAAGAAGGACGGGATGTTGAGGCTGTGCATTGATTTTAGACAGTTGAACAAAGTAACTTCCAAGAACAAGTATCCTCTGTCGAGGATCGACGATCTTTTCGATCAGTTGAAAGGTGCGAACATATTTTGTAAGATAGATCTTAGATCGGGATATCACCAGGTGAGAAGAAAATATGAAGAAATCAACAAGACCACCTTTAGAACAAGGTATGGTCATTACGAGTTCATAGTGGTACGGTTTGGGCTGTCAAACACACCTGTTGTTTTTATGTGCTTGATGAATGGTGTATTCAGGGACTATCTAAACAAGTTTGTCATAGTCTTCCTGGATGACATTTTGGTGTATTCCAAGTCAGAGGAAGATCATGAACAACACCTAAGGATGGTGTTGCAAGTGTTGACAGAAGACCAGTTGTATGCCAAGTTGAGAAAATGCTCATTTTATCAAAGACAGATCCATTACTTGGGGCACATTATTTCAGAAGAAGGGATTGTCATGGATCCTGAGAAGGTTGAGGCCATCAGAGAATGGTCAGCAACAAGGAATTTCATGGAAGTTAGATCCTTTATGGGTCTAGTGGGATATTACAAAAGGTTTATCGTAGGGTTCTCAAAGATAGCTCACCCTATCTCTTCTTTGCAAAGGAAGGAGAAAAATTTTCAGTGGATTGAAGAGTGTGAGAAAAGTTTCCAGCGATTGAAGCAGTTGTTAACCAATGCTCCAATCTTGAGGATTGCAGATCCAAATTTCGATTTCGTAGTATGCACTGATGCATGCAAAGAAGGACTGAGAGGGGTCCTCAGTCAGAACAGATTTGTAATCTGTTATGAGTCGAGAAAGCTGAAAGAGCACGGAAAGAATTATGCCACTCACGATTTTGAGTTGGCAGAAATCATTCACGCTCTGAGGAAATGTAGAAATTACCTCATGGGAAGGAGATTTGAATTAAGAACGGACCACAATGGTCTGAAATATTTGTTTGATCAGCCAACCTTAAATGCTAGACAAAGTAGGTGGGTAGAATTTCTGTGTGAGTACGACTTTGAGATCAAGCATATCAAAGGAAAGGAGAATAAAGTGGTCGATGCACTCAGTAGGAGGGTGCATGCATTACATGCTACAACCATTAGCATGTATTAGATTGATATTAAAAGCAGAATTCTGGAGGCTGCAAATGTAGATCTGCAGTACAGAGAATTGGTAGCCAAGCTAGAGCAGAGTAAGATGCCACAATAGATGGAAATTTATAAATTGGAAATAGATGGGATACTACTGTACAAGAACATAATTTTTGTACCCAATGTATAGTGCTTGAAACAAATGATTTTGTAGGAGATCCATAATGTGCCTTATGTAGGGCACCCTTGATATCAGAAAATAGTAGCAGCGGTGAAGAGCCATTATTTTTGGCTGGGTATGAAGAGAGAGATCACTGAATACATCACCAAATGTATGGAGTGTCAGAAAGTTAAAGCTGAGCATAGGCACCCAGCAGGGTTGCTGCAACCTTTACCCATTCTTGAGTGGAAGTGGGAAGTAGTGACTATGGATTTTATTACGGGATTTCCTAGAACAACCAAGCTGCATGATTCGATCATGGTGGTGGTGGAAAAGATTACAAAAGATACCCATTTTATTCCACTGAAAACTACTCACAAGGCATCAAATGTTGTTGACATTTTCATGAAGGAAGTGGCACAATTGCACAGAATTCCTAAAATGATTATGTCTGACAGAGACCCGAAATTCACCTCAAATTTCTGGAAAGGATTGTTCAAAGGATTTGGAAGGAATCTAAACTTTAGTATAGCTTATCATCCCAAGTATGATGGACAGACAGAGAGGGTGAATAGAGTAATAGAAGACATACTAAGAATGTATGTGATGGACAAACCAAAAAGATGGGAAGACTACCTGCACTTGGTAGAATTTGCCTACAACAATGGGTATCATGCATCATTGAAGATGATACCATTTGAAGCACTTTATGGAAGAAAGTGAAATAATGTAGTGAGCTGGGATAATCTAGCTAATAGAGCAGTAGTTGGGCCAGAGTTGCTCAAGGAGATGGAGGACCAAATGATAAAAATCAAGCAGAATTTGAAAGATGCCTAGGATAGGTAGAAAAGTTATGCTGATAAGAACATAACCCATAGAGAGTTCAAAGTGGGTGATCATGTTTTCCTAAAAGTGAAAGCTAACAGGAGTTCTCTGAAGTTGGGAAGTTGCGCCAAGTTGGCAGCCAGATTTTGTGGTCCATTTGAAATCCTGGAAAGGATTGGACCAGTTGCATATATGCTTGCATTACTTGCATCTATGATTGTACATAATGTGTTTTATGTTTCAATGCTTAAGAAATATATACCAGATGCTAATCATGTTATCGATTGGAATGCGATTTAGGTGGAACAAGAAGGTGTCCTACAAGTGCATCCTGTGCACATATTGGACAGGAAAAACAAACAGCTATGGAATCAAGCTATAGGGCTTGTAAAGGTCCAGTGGACCTAGTACGGTCCTAAGGACGTGACATGGGAGCATGAAGATGTTATGCAGGTAGAGTACCCACATCTTTTTGAAAATTTTGAAAAGCTTGCAGATGTAGTGTAAAGTTGCACTGAGGACAGTGGAAAAATAAGGGGAGGGGATTGTAATGTCCCCAAGGCCGAGCCCTGTTGTAAATCATGTCTATGAAGTATAAAGATTGCATTAGGAATTGTAATTATGTTTTATAGGTTGGTGAGACAAGTTTATATAAGTTGGTGGGATTATGTGTTGTTAGGCTGGAGAGCCTAAGTGTTAAGGCCGAGAGCTTTCTTTTGTATATGTAATCATGCAGAACATTAATAAAAATATAAACACCATTGCGTTCAGACCAACCACGATGAATGAGTGATCTGGGACTAAGCTTACACAGAGTGGGTAAGGGATTGGGGGTTGGAAGGTTGGGAAGAGAGGATAAATGTTGAGCCTAGGGGCTTAAGTCCTAGGGAATAATATTATAATATTATTTCAAAAGCCATGTGAAATATTTGTTTTTTCCTAAGTTCCTGGGGAGGAATGCATGCTGATGGAGTGCATGCATCATCATGGGTGACATGTGTTGACCCAAGCACATGCAGTTAAAACCAGAGAAGTGAGATGTGTTGGGGGTTCCTCCTCCATTCGACCATTTATTGTTTGAACCATGAATCCCGTTGCCTCTGTATTTGAAATTTTCATACCCTCATGCATCTTGGAAACCAGAAAACTGTAATGTTTTCCTAAGAAGTTGAGGTATCAGTCGTGTGAGCCATTTGAATCTGTGTTCGACCTCTACGTTAATTCCTTGTCACGCACCTTGAAACCAGTGAAAAAAATTTGGATTGATCCATGTCAGCTATGTATGCTATGAGCCCGCCCATTCTCTCTTGCAGAGTCAAGTCTGTACCCAAACTATCTTTGGGTTGCTACCTTCTGTTTTTCCTGAGTGGAATTGACTAGTTGTTGTTGTTGTTATCCTTACCTTGTGGAAATTGGGCTAAAACTGGTTGAAGAAGTGGGTTGTCAGGCTTGTGGTTGAAGAGGCAAGTTGTAAGGCCTGTGAGCAACTACCTCCAAGTGAGAGAGTTTGCTGGGAAGTGGTTTTCTCCCAGAGAGAGTCCAACAACAACTACGAAGCTCTCAGACTTCCTGATCTGGCCTATTGCCAAGACCTATAGAGGGAGGTGAAGCACTGATGGACTATGCTTGTGAAGTTGTATACTCCCAGGTAGAATAGGCATGTGGGGAATGAGAGTCTATTAGTAGTGGGTGTAAGAAGGCATCCTAGGAAAAATCCTTCTAGTTATTTTGTGCAGTTTCCCTATAACCTCAACCTAGACTAGGATTCCTTGCCTGGGGTGGAGCTTAGTCCCAACTTGGGGGTGACCCACTGCTGAGAGTGATGAGTAGCGTGGTATAAGGATGGGAGGTTCATGGAAGGCCTGCACATGGTTGGTGGAATTACTAGGGTTTCAAAGATAAATATGAGCTTATGCTTAATATTATGTTTTGCATGCTTGTGATGCTTATATGTATCATGTATTCCGTTGTGCATATGAATTACTATTAATGCCAGGGATTATTTATGTTAGTAGTAATCTTGTGTTTACTCTTTGTTAAATGTGTTTAATTTTATTTAAATGCATGTTATTAATTAAGCATGAAAATGATGTTGTTCTACATAGTAGCGTTTACCCGACCAACAAGATTACAGCCTGGGGGAGGCATTACACATTGTCAGTTTTGAAAACCTACAGTTCGACGATGAAATTCCTCATTGTTTCCAGAACTTCAGTAGGTGAGCTTCCGTTACTATATTGTCTCTGATTTTTAGGAAGTCTTTGTTCAGGATTCCCATCGATTCCTATTTCCCCCTCATCCCGTGCTGCCATGAATAAGAAAAAATAGAAAAGATTTTTTGTTTGTAACAATAAAGGTTTATTAGTTTTACATAAACTAAAACATATGCTTAAGTAAATCAAATGGCCCTGTTCAAGGTCCAAGTGTCGTAAATCATTTCTCTGATACCATATGTAATGTACTTCAAATTTACCATATATATATATTTTTTTTTCTATGAGGCATTGATCTCCCATTTCATCCTTACACGATTGTTGATTGAGGAAAAATATTTATTAAAGTTATAATCTTCTTGTCGTAACTTAAGTTTGTCTCACCATATGGTGCCATCTACAAACCTGTCTAATCTACAGGTTGTAGGAATTTATATGATAATACCTCCAAGGGTTTTAGTAATTCTCCCCTTTTGATTCCAATCCCCACCGAGACATAAATATCTATACCCCGAGACTAGCCTTAAGACTTATAGTCCTAGTCTCTCTCCCTACAGAAAGGAGCCTTAAGGGTTACGTGTAAAAATATTTGAAAGGTCCATTCGAAAGTGAGTAATGGATTACTATATAATATATACGTATATCCATGGGGTTGGAGCTATTCCATATGGTTGAAGAAATGCCTTAGTGGTAATATCTTAGCATTATAACATGGTCCCGATTAAATACATGACTTCTATTCGTCACATGCCAATATCTTTACTCAACAGTTTTTAGGTAGCAAGATCCTT
>ML846878.1:0-15088 GCA_009831015.1 Picea engelmannii
GTGTCTCTTGTGATTGTGTATTTCTCAGTGATTCAATCTATGCTATGGTTATCTAGTAAATTGAAAAGAAACCTAATAATAGCTTAAACCTTAACAAAATATCTTTAAGTCTTTCTGGAAAATCAAGATTTTGAGGCCCTAAGAGTAACTCTATGCTAGTCATGAGATCAATCTCATGTGGTTTTTTTACTATCAATAACCATGACAAAAATTTGGTGGCCAACAATACTATCTTGTGACACTCTAGGTTTTCTAAACTATGGTCCAAGATTCTGGTGTTTGGCTAATGACCTTCCTCAATTTAGGGTTTACCTCATGAAGACCAATTGAGCATATCAAAATCTTTGTGGAGTATTGTCTCTCCAAGGAAATATTTGATCCTTCACTTATGGTATGTTTTCTTCTCACATGCTTTGAAAGAAGGTTGTCAAATGGTTCAATTCTCTTCCTAATAAATCCATCTTGGTTGGAAGAATTTTTTTCAACTGGAAGGAAAGATTTAGAGATCCCAAGTTTGATGTTAGCCCTTCATCAACCCTCCCATGGTGTGATTTTTGCAATGAACCCCATGATTTTAAAACCTATGATTTTTTTTTGGAAACTAAGAGGCTTACTATATTAGATAAATGTAGAAAGTAGTGGGAATAAGCCATTACGATTTTTTTCCTTATTGAATGATCATTCTCAAATATCAGAACCCTTTCTTTAGGCAACCAAGAATAATTGAAATCTCTCAATATAGTTTATGTTTTAAGCAGATATTTGTAATCCAAATTGACTCTAATCACTATTTTTCGTGACTCACCTATTGAGCAGGAGTTTTCTGATATTTTCCCTTTTGATGAGACTCTTTTTAAGCTTGTAAGCTCCCTACTTCTCTGGATCCTCCTACTAAGTTCACGACGACTCCTCTTAGTAGTGTTCCTACTCATAGCATGTAAGATAATGTTTCAACCGGGGAGGAAATCCAAACATTCAACAAGGAAAATAAACCCCATTTTTCTTCTTAAGATCATCTAGACTGACATAAGTTGTATAATAGGGAAATCAATCTAGAATATGATGTAATGATGGCAAGTTCTCAATTTTAAGATATGACAAATATGCTTATTCCATCGTGATCAATTGAGAGCCAACCTTTGCCTAATGAATATGAGCTTGAAAATGAGAAGCCTCAGCATGATCTCTTTGCTGACAAAAAGATATCTCAATCTAATAACGTCAACAATACTCAATTTTGTTTGGGACATGATCAGTGTCCCCTAGAGACCATTCTTATCTACCCAACAAAATAAGTTAATATTCATGCCATTGGTTGCCATGATTTTCTCCATGCTTCTCTTTCAGAAATCTACCTTTTGGGTGACTTTATCCTCTCCGAAGAAACTGAGCATGAGTATGAATTCCCCAATTACAGATGCAATCAGCATTGGTACGTATTTTTCCAAGGCCAATTCTGTACGAACTAGTTGTGAAAAGCATGATTCAAGCATAGCTTTACTTGATTCAATAACGCTTCACACTTTTCCGAATAAGGAGGAGGTTAAGCTAGGTGTTTTTGGATGCAAAATTGTTCTTGATTTGTCTTCTGGAGTTGAAGTTTCGATCTTCAATGATTCTATCACAAACTAGGAAGCTATCCTTGTTGAACCAAGTTCTCCTCTTATTTATGATTATCACCCTGAAACTTGAATTGAGGAAAGTGATTGCTCTAACCATGTCATCAATGTCGAGATAGAAAACTATACTCTTTGGTTGTCATCGTATACCAATGAGAACGTTGAGGTTATGTTTAAAGCTAACAACAGTCTCCAAATTTCTTATAAACTATCTTCTTTTACTGCAATGAGATGTGGAGAAAAATGTATTCTTAAGCAAACCCTTCACGGAAATTCAAGGACAATGGATATTTCCTTTTAGGGTCATGTACTAAAATGACTTATGCCCTAGATAGTTGTTTTTACTTAAGTAATAATACAATTTTCCCTAGTGATACATTGGAACTTTGTGATGACTGGGCTCCGGCGTGGAACACCTTTATTGATGGAATTCGGAACGCAGGCATCAGACTGACTAGCGAACTTGACGACCTGATCTGGATTGAAAACAAATTTGGTACTGCCACTGTGGCTGATTTGTATAAAAAAATCTGTGTTTCTCACTTGTTTGATGAAGTCCCCTGGTGGTGCAGAATTATTTGGAAGCTCAGAATCCCTCCTAGAATTCAGTACTTTGGATGGTTTGTTCTTAAAAAAACAAGATTTTAACTTGGGAAAATCTCAAAAAGTGGGGTTGGTGCGGACCTGGGATTTGCACTCTTTGCAAATTGAATGAGGAGAACTGTCTCCACATCTTTGAGGACTGTATTTTTGCTATATCTGTGTGGCAGAAATGTTGATCATTGCTAAATATCAAACTTTTAAATTGGGATGGTGATTTAAATTCAAAATTAAAATGTTGGATCAGGTACCGTAAGGATTATGCTGCACTTCCTATCTTCTACTGGTGGTCTATTTGGAGGGCATGAAACCTGTGTATTTTTTAAGGAGAGATGCCAATGGTTGATAAGGTGGTGGGTCATATATTGATTACTTACTCTGCATATTACAAAGTTCATTACCCGCCTCCTGCTAGGATCTTCCGTAACGTTTTTCGAGCTGCCGACAAGGTCTATGGATATTTTGATGGTGCAACACAGAACGAGAATTGTGGGGGAGGATTTGCCATTTATAGAGATTCCTCTTTTGTTTGTTTTGGTATTTGTGGTGGAGGCAAAGGCACAAATACAAAGGCTGAATTGCTGGGTATTTGGACTCTCCTCATGTGGGCCAGGCAGTTGGGTATTCAGTGCATATCAGTGATGGGGGATTCCAAGATGATTAGTGACTGGTTAAACTGTCTTTGTATCATAAAGAACATCACTCACACCCACCGTTGTGACAGGATTAGAGCTCTAGCAAAGACTTTTACTGAGATTGAAGTTCGACATATCTATCGGGAATTGAACACTGTTGCGGACAAACTCTCAAAGGAGGCTTTGGGGTGGAAGGAAGGACTCTCATGGATCAAAGTATTGAAAGATGGGAAATTAATTTCCCACAGATTTTGTTACAGCTCTTAAATATGTGGTTTTGAGAAAAACCGGTGAAAATACATGCTTCTTGATAGCTGATGGGTATTTTACCGGTTGACTATATACAGGGTTTCATTGAACTATGTTAAGTAGACTGAACGCCATAGGTTTTGACATAATACACTTTCCATCTTTTGAGACGGAAGTATAGTAGTGATGTAATATTACTTTTGATTTTTTATAATAACAAAGTAATGTTTTTTTCGTGGAAAAAAAAAAGTTCTTCTCATAAGTAAAGTTGAAATCTATTTTTCATGTATAAATCAAGATGTCTTTCAACATTGAAAATGGCATCTGTCATGAAGCGTCATTTTTGTCAGGTCTTGTATAGAGTATAACACACACATTAAAACACAAATTCCAAAAAAAAATCGATTGTTTTGCATTCTACAATTGTGTTTTTAGTTCTGTTAGATCTTTCCTTAGATCATTTTTCATGTTTTTTGCTTCAAGATTAGTGTTTGATTTTCTTTTTTCATGAATATGCATATAGTGTTTGTTGCTTAACATTTTTATACTTTCTTGAGTTAGTCCATGTGCATTGCACTTATTTCCTACCATTACACGAATGCCCAACGAGTATATATACAACTAATGGAACCTCAAACAGTGTTGTCTATTTCACCCACTTATATAGGTCTAGTAGTTTATCTCTAATATGGTTGTTGTTAGTTTAATGATATTTCAAGTTTATAATGTGAAGCAAAAGCATAATTAGTAAGGGGTTCCTAATGTTCGGCTTTGGAAAGTTTGAATGCTGGACAATTGTTTAAGTTCCCTCGCTCTTTCGCATAACCCTTTTCTTCACCCATTACAGATTAGTAGCTTAGCTCTACCCATTTCCTTCTTTTTTAAGGAATGGATATGAGTTTCAGTACCTATCTCACCACCATGGTCCTATTGATTTCAATTACCTACAGCTAAGCCGGGCTCAAATTGTGAAACCAGAAATCTAAATGCTCATACACGTTGCTGAAAGCGAAAGCACTTACTTGGTCCCCAAGTGATGACCTCAAAAATTGATCAACACCCATACAACTGCAAAGTATCACAGTGAAGCTATTCACTAAAAATTTTATTTGCTTTTATGAGTCTAAGCCTCAATTTCACCCTAGTGTACAATCATTTAACCTAAATCCATGCTAGGCACTATAGGAAATCCTCCTCCTAGTGTGCACTATGGTTAAGACAATTCTATTGGTTGTTGATCGATAGTCCATCTATGTCTACTTCAGATGAATGTGATTCATGGTTTACTTATGATGTTACTCATGTGTTTTATGGATGATGGATAGTCCATCTGTGTTTTATGGATGATGGATAGTCCATCTGTGTTTTATGGATGATGAATGCAATTCATGGTTTACTTATGATGCTACTCATGTGTTTTATGGATTAAGGAAATATTGCATGCTTCTTATATGGTTCGTGGTCAGTGTGTTTAGTTGAAATAATGGTATGGTTTACTATTACCATATTGGCTTGTTACATCTGTTTGTTGTTGTTCCCAAGTGGTTTATTCATTGATGGATGCAATGATATATGAATTGTTGGCATGGTTTATGTGGCTCATTCTCAAATTTTCCTTTCAACCAAATCTCACATGGTTAGTTTGATGAGCAAATGCAAAAGCAAGTTTTTTCAAGGGCGAAATAAGCCTTACATAAAAGTGCCTTGGTGCTTAACATTATAATTTTATTTATATCCAAATGCTTAACATTATAATTTTATTTATATCCAAATTACAAGTATATAAAAAAAAGGTTGTAGGCTAAATGTTTTATGTTTTGGCATTTTTTTGGGATATTTTTTGACGATATTTGCTCGAAATTCGGTGAGTAATTGTTGAATCTGCAGATCTGAGTGGTTATTTCTGTATAATTCAAGTACCCCAGAGTTTTTCAACACGCTGAATCCATTTCTACATTCAAAAATACAATTTAAACATCAAACAATTGTGATTTCATACAGATTTAAGTTGCTGAATTGTGATGAAAGGAGCCAAAACGTTAGACAACACCAAAAAACAAGAGTTTATGTAGCATAAGGTTAAAACCTTAATTTCGACCATGCCAAACATTGGTGTATAAATGTGTCCTAAGTCACAATGCATATACAAGGTGAACGTTGGAAATGATAACATATGGTATCACCGACCACCCTATCAATCATATTGGAATTTGATGTGGTAAATGCTTGGTTTTTGCGCTTCCACCTATCTACCTCATATCGGAGCTTTAACGTCAAATTAATAGTGCTAGCGCTTGCATGTGATGCTTACCATCCACAACCCTCCAATCTAATCCAATAGTGGCAATCAATGGACGATTCTACAATGCATTTACCCTACCTTGTTCCATGCATTTGCATTGCCATTTCAGTTGACTTGATGTTAGAGTTTTGCTTTGCAACTCCTCCGTCATAGCTAATTTTCTCTGCCATTTCCTTGGTGATTGGATTAGACATTACCCTATTCAAATCATGTAATATATTGGGAATATTCTTGATTGGTTCTCCCTTGTTGGTTTCTGAAAGCTAAGCATGTTGGACGCCTTGTGTCAGAACTTAGAACTTATTCGTTGAAGTGCCCATTCTTATCACTGCATAGTCAAATGTCTAATTAATCCTAAATAGGGTGCACACAAAGGATTTCACTCCTCAAGTGACCTTTAAGAAGAATATGACATGTTCCACAAACAAACACCATCGCATATCAAATATCATGAAAATTATGAGGTTTTGGATAAAAAATCAATAAAAATATGATTTATTTCAAAGATCCCATAGATTCGTAAGAGTACCCTAACACAAAATCAGGCCAAGCTGAATATGTTAAAAGATATATAGAATATGCATCCACGATGTACTATATTATGTCAATTATTTACACAATTCCATATTATTGTGTTTGTTTATACACATATTTTTGTGGTTTGGGCTCATCATCATATCAGAAAACTCACCCAACTTAGGTCAACGCATGCCTCTCTTTGCGCATTAACAAATGAATGGTCTGCAACATATTAGTTTGACAGCATAACTCCAGTTTTCTCCACAAGAACACAATCCATCCTTAAAATGGTGGAATAGGTTTGCATCTCTCTCACAGTAATTTCTCGCCTATCAATCTTGGAGATGAACACAATCCATCCTTAAAATGGTGGAGTAGGTTTGCATCTCTCACAATAATTTATCGTCCAACAATCTTGGAGATGAACTTAGTGGCATTGTGGCAGTCACTACACAAGCGAAGGTTCTTCATGATGCAGATGGGAGTGCTTGGGCTTGAATTGATGATCCCAAAACTAATGGCTAGCTTCTCTCTATGACTGCATAGGATGTTTTCCTTAGCCTCCTCGTCCACATCCTGCAACACAAAATTTGTGTTAAGCACATAACGTTCCTTCCTCATTTGCGATACAAGTTTCCAACGTTGCATATTTTTTTTCAGATTGGGGATGTGTTCTGTCCCCCACGAGGAATGTTTGAAGTTTGAACCTCTCTATGTGCCGCAACAACACTAATTCCTGGTTGCTTCTTCACTCCCCTCTCTTTCATCATTGTCCTCAACTTTACTACATCCTCCCACCTGCAAGCATCAGCATAAATGTTTGACAACAGTACATAATATCCCGCATTCTTTGGTTCTAATTCAAAAAGGTGTTTTGCTGCTTGTTCTGCAAGCTCAATATTGCAGTGAATTCTGCAGGCCCCAAGCAAGGCTCCCCACACATTTGGGTGGGGTTCTAATGGCATCTTTTTGATAATGTTATGCGCTTCATCTAGATGCCCTGCACGACCAAGAAGATCAACCAAGCATGCAAAATGCTCCATCTTAGGTGCAAGACCATAATCTGACTTCATGCACTCAAAGTAGTGCCGGCCTTGGTCGACTAACCCTGCATGAGAACAGGCAGTCAAAATAGTAGTGAATGTGATATGATTTGGCTTTGTGCCTGTCTGTTGCATTTGGTAAAAAACAGCAAGAGCATCATCACCATGTCCATGATTTCCGTATCCCAGAATCATTGCATTCCATGAAGCAACATCTCGTTCAGGCATTCTTTCAAATAGTTTGTGGGCAATGTTAACATTGCCACATTTGGCATACATGTTTACAAGCCCAGTGCCTAAAACAACATCAGATTCAAATCCACTTCGTAGTGCATAACCGTGAATCTGCTTACCTTGTTCCAGAGCCATTAAATGGGCACATGCAGGAAGAACACTAACCATGGTGATTGAATTGGGTTTTATACCATGGATTTGCATTTCATTGAAGAATGCCAAGGCTTCATGGGGATAGCCATTCTGGGAATATGCAGCAATTATTGCAGTCCATGACACAAGATCTCGTTCTGGCATTCTCCCAAACAGTTTGTGGGCACTGTTAGCATTCCCACATTTGGCATACATGTTTACAAACCCATTAAACACAACAACTTCCGATTCAAACCCACTTTTTATTACATAACCATGGATTTGTTTACCTTGTTCTAGAGCCAATAAATCCACACATGCAGGCAATATACTAACTATGGTGCTTGAATTGGGCTTTATACCATGGACTTGCATTTCATTGAAGGATGCCAAGGCTTCTTGGGGATGTCCATTCTGGTAATAACCAGCAATTATTGCATTCCATGACACAACATTTTGTTTGGGCATTCTTTCAAACAGCTTGCGGGCAATGTTAACATTTCCACATTTGGTATACATGTCTACAAGCCCAGTTCCTACAACAACATCAGATTCAAATCCACTTCGTATTGCATAACTGTGGATCTGTTTACCTTGGTACACAGCCATTAAATCAGCACAGGCAGGAAGAGAACTAACTATGGTGATTGAGTTGGGTTTTATACCCCGAACTTGCATTTCATTGATAAGTGCCAAGGCTTCATAGGGATGGCCATTCTGGGAATAACCAGTGATTAGTGCATTCCATGACACAACATCTTGTTCAGGCATTCTTTCAAACAATTTGTGGGCAATGTTAACATTCCCACATTTAGCATACATATCCACAAACCCAGTGCTTACAAGAATATCAGATTCGAATCCATTTCGTATTCCATAGCCGTGGATCTGCTTACCTTGTTCCAAAGCCAATAAATAGGCACACACAGGCAGAATGCTAACGATTGTGCTTGAATTGGGTTTTATACCCTGAAACTGCATTTCATTGAAGAATGTCAAGGCTTCATGGGCATGGTCATTCTGGGAATAACCAGCAATAATGGCATTCCATGACACAACATCTCGTTCAGGCATTCTTTCAAACAGTTGGCGTGCATCCTCTAAACTCCCGCATTTGGCATACATTGATAGCAGCGCAGTACCTACAAAAACATCCGATTCAAAACCCTTTTCGATGATATCTTCGTGAATCTTCCTGCCTGCTTGTAGATCTGATAGGTTGTCGCATGCTTTTATTACAGAAAGAAATACCCACTTGTCTGGGACAATGCCTGCGCCTTGCATTTGATAATACATCCTCAGCGCATCCATGTGAAAGCCATTTTTTACATGATCTCTGATCGTCTCCTTCCATGAGCTCCGTTTGTGTGTGTGTCTGTCCGTTTGTGTGAATTGGTTTTGGTTGGCACATGCCGAAACTTGTCTGGCGTTCTTGACTTTATTCCTACGCTGCTGTGCAACAACAATGGAGGTCGGAATAGGACGAGGGCTATAAAAATGAAAAAAAAGATTTGTGTGATGGAAGGGGGATAGGTATGAAGAAGATACCGACAATGTGTAGACAAGGCAGGGAAGAGGGAATTGAACTAAATTCCTACCAGAACACAGGACAAGGCAAGGAAGAGAAGGCTGAACTAAATGCCTACCATAACACCACCATAACATGTTCATCTCCGCCTTGTTGCAGAGCAGGTAGAATTAGAAGAAGCTGAACTAAATGCCTGCTGACAAGCGAAGGAAAGAGCCAGCTGTAAAAGCCAGTGTCAAGTTATACTAGGGTAAAAGCCAGCTGTCTTACTGCCTACCAGTACACATGCTTCAGTCAAACCTCCTCCTTCTCCGGCCAGAACTAAAATTCCGCCAGGCAGAATAACCCGATCTGTATGAGTATGGAGTACGAAAATCTTGTAGCAACAGCCTCTGGTTTTTAGGAAGCTTATTTTATAATTCTACAAGATTTTTGACATATTGTTGGAATTACAAGTTACAGTGACTGAAATTGCAATATGGAATTGTTCCAACAAGAAGAATGGTTTTTAGGAGTCTATCTACACTGTTAGTATTTGGGAAATTGCAGAATTTTCCTGTTAGTATTTGGGAAATTGCAGAATTTTCTTGTCAAAATCATGATTTTCTATTATTGGATTTCATTAAAAAAAAACCTTCCAAGACAGGGAAAGATACGACTAAAAAAACTTCCATGATTAGACGAACCCTATTTGTATACCTGCAAACAATGTCCATAACCGACCACCGACCACCCTGATGTCAATTTAGAGCCAACTAATCTTGTAACGGACTTCCTTTCTAATACAAGAATTTAGTGAGTGGTTGCATTGATTTAAAACTTTGATCTAATTTTTGACACTCTTGATCTATTCAAAATTGAGCAAAACCCCACGAATATTCTTTCACTATACACAAATCTTGAATCATGGTCATGGTCATGTAAAGTTTAAATCAAATTTTTTTTATAGAATGTTATAAAAAAAAAAGTTAATGTTTACTATAAGGTTAGCTTACTCTCGTCGACTCATATTTAACTCACTGGTGTTTTATGTTATTTAATTGTCATTCAAGGATCAAAAGTTAACTGACAATGGAAGTAGTTAAGCCAATGGTTTGTTGAGGTTGAGATGTTCTTGTATCAATGGTTTGGGTTTCGACATCAACATCAAACTACCCTGCTACTTTGGGAATGAAAAAATGAAATGTATATAATGTGATGACATCCATGTTTAGAGATGACTTGTGACATGTGATCTAACAAGTTAAACCTACATACAAGATTAATATGGCAAGATGAACAAAATGCACTCTGATAAGTGAAAGAGCTAGTTAATGTTTAACAAGCAAATTAGGGGAAAATTCGTAAAGGCTAATATAAGCATCACTGATTAATAAATACTTTGTTCAATTACCCACAACAAGTTAGAAACTTATATACATCATAAGATATGCCAATATTTAAACATTGTACTAAACATTTCAAATATTTAATGTGATGAAAAGTAACTCATGGTATATTGAGTGGGCATTTATGTCCTGTTAAATCCCTTAATAATTGATCTTTGAGGGCTGAGTATGGAGGATCGAGTTAAAAATGTTCTATTTGACTGTAAGCCTCCCTTTAGTACCATCTCTAGAGTTTTTATCGGGAGCCTAGAGATAAATTATTTCCTTCCTAGCCAGAGGTTTAGAGTTTAGACCTTTGGCTTTTGTTTCGAGTTTTTTTACCACTGAACTAGCTTAGCGTTGGACTATAGTTTATTTCTTTTTGGGGGAAATAGTAACTGAGCTTTCTCGGGGGGTGCGTTCATTGTGGGTTCCAGATGGCGTTGGGTTTTTTATCCTTTTTTTAAGCCTTTATCACCTCATTTATCATTTTCTGGTTCCCTGCAGTATTACGTTACTTCTTTTGGGGAGTAGGGCTCAGTGGAGCCCAGGTGGATTCCCATGGCCTCTTTGACTCTACCAAGTGCGGAGGAAAACGTCGGCACATTGATGAATGTGGATGGCGAAGAACTTTGGAGGGAAGAAGGTCTTTTTGATAAGATAAACTCTGTAGTTCAGGGTACTGACACTTTTATTTCGCCCTCCGCTAAACATTTACCCTCTCCATTATCCTGCTCATTCCTTAGTCCAGGTCCTACTCCATCCTTCGCAGATTATTTGTCGAATTCCTCAAGGTTTACTCAGTCTGCAGAGAGATTTCTAGTGGCCCAGTCTAGGGAAGAACTGTGTAAGGTGAAGTTCAACTTTAACCAGTTGAAGGAAGGTAGCAAGGAGGCCGGGAAACCTCGTTTTAGTCGAAGGCAGTGGAGGGCGAAGAAGAATGTTCATAAAATGGTGCTAGGGTCAGATGTTGGTCTTGCGGAGACCTGCAGTCTAACGCTATTTGGTTTAGTAGGAAGATTGTCCTACAAATACCTTTGTAAGGTCTCCATGTTGGATTGGGTGGAACTTACTTTGAAGCCTCTATTAGATTACGTGCCAGAATTAGTCCTTTTGACAAAAGGTTGGGTGGGATTCATTTGTAAAACTCCCTAAGATTTTTCTCTACTTATGGCACAGAGGTGGGTGATTGATGGATGCAGTCTTATGATAAAATGATGGCGACTTGCATTCAACCCCGAGACAAAATACTTTCAGTACCGACACCTGTGGGTACTCCTCCCAGGATTACCACTTCAATTTTGGAATGCGTTTGCATTGGAGGCGATAGGTAACTCCTTAGGATCCTTCATCACGTTGGGTGACACATTACTCTTGGCTTCAACTAGAAAAATGGGTAAAATATTGGTGGAGATGGACATCCACATGAGTTTGCCAGAACTCTTAGAAATTGATTGGAGGGGAAGAAGGATAGTCCAGAGACTGGACTATCTCGGAATCTCATTCTATTGTAGCCTTTGTCATAATATTGTTCATCTAAGAAGAAGCTACTTAGGAAGAGGTGTTGAGGAAGTCTCTGAAGACACGAAACTTTACAAAGACTTGGGGGATTTTGAAGAGGAAGTGAACTCAACATGGGTAGATTGCTGCTATCCATTGTCAGAGCCCCTCTCCTCGCCGGACCGGGACATTACTATTACTGGTAAGTTGAAGTTTTACTGCCTGACACTTTTTAACTCTTTATCTCTACTGGAAAAAGCTAAACTTAATGCCTCTCTGCTGCTAAAATTTTTGTTATCCCTGGTGGAGAAGTCCTTGAGGGAGTGTTTGGGGAATCTCGTTTTCGAGCCTCTGGTTTCTCCCTCCTTACCTATTAATGACACTCCTTCATCATGGGTTTTGGATGGTTCTGTCTGTTTTCCGACTTGTAACCGTGGTGTCTTACCAGCTTTGGAATCGCAACCTCCTAGACAGGAAAGTCTTTTCGACAATGTTCTCAATCCTATCTTTCCCTTTGTCTCACAAGAGGTTTCTCCTTCACGAGGTGAATCGATTCCGCTCCCTGGATGTCATGAATCCGAGGAGGGTGAATCCTCTTTAAGTGCAGTCTTAGACTCCTTGATTCCCTATCTACGGGATAGTAATCCCCTGGCCCCTCTACCTACTTTCTTCGGGAATGCCACAATTGACCCGTCTACTTTTTCTGGGGAGGTTAGCACCTCGACAACCTTACAGGCTGAGACTACAAAGGACTATTCCTGGTCACGAGGACTGGGAATAGAATACTCGCCTATCAAAACTAGAAGTTCAAGGAAGAAATTATAGCCATCTTCAATTTCTCATTTAGTCACGGATCCTTCCTCTTCCAACAATGGGGCACTTAGAGAAGTGAAGGCCTTAGCAAGAGCTAAGTAATGATTTTCTTGTCACTAAATCTTAGAGGGATTGGAGGCTCCCTAAAGCTGCCTTGTTCTGTCGTGTTTTGGAAACTACCTATCCAAATATTGTTTTCCTTCAGGAAACTATGGTATTTGAACAAAAAGCTCGGTATTTTTTGCATAGATTTCATCCATCCTGGGTTACTTGTGCAGTGAGTTCTGTTGGTACCTCGGGAGGTCTGCTGGTGTCGTGGGATCCCCAACTTTTTAGCTTGGTTATGTTCCTCACTTGTGGTGGGGTTTTGTTAACATGTTCGATTATTGCTTCCAAAAGGAAGATCAATCTTCTAAACGTTTACGGCCCTTGCCTAGAGCGCAAAGCTTATGGACTACCATTGCAAATAGCGTTCTGCTTTCTATGAAAAGTCTTGTGATTGTCGGGGACTTAAATCTTATGGTTCCTAATGGAGAGGTTTGGGGAGGCTCTGCTTCTTCCAGCCAACTTGCAAGTTTTTTCAACTCACTCTTTCTTTCACATAATCTCATAGATGTCCAACCTGACAAATTAGTTCCGACATGGCGTAATGGACGCTCGGGTACATATTTGATAGCCAAGAGACTAGATAGATTCTTGGTTTTGGAGGATATGCTCCTGGATGTTAGATTGTATCGATCATGGGTGGAATTTCCCTTTGTGTTGGATCATGTGCCAATTCTGTTACAGCGGGAGAACAATACTTTTTCCAAAGCTTACCCCTTCAAATTCAATTCTCAGTGTCTCACAGATAAAGTCTTCAACATCATGGTCCATAAGCTTTGTACTGATCAGAAGTATCTACATGAAGGAGATAGATAACGTCGTTTTATATGGAAGTTAAAGGACCTTAAAACACTTATAAAAAGTTGGTCAAAAGAGTCGAGGGATCGGGACATTAAAGCTCTGGAGATCCTGGAAGAAAACATAAAAAAAAAATTGCGGTTGCTCTTAGAGGGTTCCTTACTTCCGAAGGTGGAGTAAAATCTCATTAAACTTGAATTTGAAAGGAATAAGATTCTTAAATCTCAGGAGGACATGTGGAGACTCAGAAGTCGGACAATTTGGGTCCAAAGTGGAGATCAAACTACCAAGTTCTTTCACCAGTTTGCTAACCACAAAAAAATAGCAAACATTTATGGGAGATCAAAGATGATTTTGGGTTTATTCACAAAGGTCAGAGAGCAATAGTTGCGGAGACAAAAAATTATTTCAAGAGCTTCTTTAATTCCATGGATATTGTCTCAACAGTAGAACAAGTTGGGGTGGCGGGTCTCTTTTCAAGGATGATTAACAAGGATGAAGTGAGAGATATATATTTGCCAGTTACTTTAAAGGAATTGAAATCAATTCTATCTCTATTTAAAAAAGACAAAAGTCTAGGGATGGATGGTTGGATGGTGGAATTTTACTTACATTTTTTTGAATTAGTCAGTGAGGATCTTCTGGCTTTGGTAGAGGAATTCCGGTCCAAAGGTCGAATTACAGGAAGATTAAATTCCACTTTTTTAGCATTGATCCCCAAAATTATTAAACCATAAAACTTTGGGGACTACAGACCTATTTCATTGTGCAATCTGGTCTATAAATTTATTTCAAAATTTATCGCCAATCGGATTAAACCATTTCTTTCGAGGGCCCTATCGAAAGAACAACTTGGCTTCCTGGAGGGGCGTCGGATACATGATGCAATAGGTATAGCTCATGAATTCATACACAGTATAAAAAAGAAAAACTTAAAAGCTCTTATTCTTAAGCTAGACCTACAAAAATCTTTTGATTGTGTCAATTGAAACTTTCTGAGATTGATTTTAATCCAAGCAGGTTTTGGAATGTCTATGACAAACTAGATTGTGGCATGTGTGAGTTATGCGTCCCTTGCTGTATTAGTTAATGGGGAGGCCACTAATTTTTTCAGAAGTGGTAGAGGACTCCGTCAGGGATGTCCACTGTCACCCTTACTTTTTATTCTAGTGATGGAGAGTCTAAGTCTGCTATTAAAATCAAGCCAAAGAAAAGGGTCCTTAACTGGAATTAAAGTTTCCAGACTCACGAAAATTCTGCACCTTTTATTTGTAGATGATGTTTTACTTTTGAAAAATTCTTCTGTACAGGAATGGAAGTAGATTACGAGTCTTGTTGATCCGGATTTATGTAGGAACACAATGAAATGCAGAAATACACATAAACACAGAGATGCAGCGGAAATAAGACTTTATTTCATTAATCACAAATGACTGAAATCTACTTACAGAATGGAAATAAACTAGCTAGGGCGCTGGTAGCTTATCTCTGAGAAGAGATCTGGCTGCTACTCGCATCCGTGAGAAGATGATTACAATGAGGCTCTAGAGGCCTTTTTACAATAGAAGAGAATGCCAAAAGTCATAAACATCCAAAAACCTAACCCTAGGAGATGAAGCGCCAAAAGTCATGTGGGCCCCGTTT
>ML846878.1:20498-35289 GCA_009831015.1 Picea engelmannii
CAAAAAACCTTCATTTAGGCCCTCAAAATGGCCCCGGAAGTTAAAACCTGCTAAAAATAGTAAATTGCCAAAATTGCCAGAAAACTGTTTTGAGCCAGTCGGAAAAGGTGGGTGGCCACCAATATCCACCTGGATCACTTGTTCATAAGTTTTGTTTGGTTTCGGGCTTAAAGGTGAATCCAAACAAATCGAAGTACATTACTCAGGACTCTCAGAGTTGGAAATTGCCTCTTTCAAGCTAATCCTCCCATATAACTTTTCTGATCTTTCCGTGGGTTTCAAATATCTTGGGTACTACTTAAAGGCTGGATTACAAAGACTGGAAGACTAGCTATGGATTTTAACCAAAGTGGAAAATAAAATTAACCATTGGAGCTACAGGTGGTTGTCCTTGGGTGGAAAATATACATTGTGCAAAGCCGTCCTAGAAAGCCAACCCGTTTATTGGCTATCTCTAGCTTCAGTTCCGTTGTCCATTCTTCACAAATTAAGAAAATTACTCTATAATTTTCTTTGGAATGGGAAGGTTGATTCAAATCATTGTCATCTCTGTCGCTGGGAGACTCTAGCTCATCCAAAACGTTTTGGGGGCTGGGGATTCCGTAATATCTTTTCTTTCAGTAAATCTTTGGCAGCGAAAACCCTTTGGAGAGTTCTAACTAAAGAAGGACTGTGGAAAAAAGTAATAAAGGAGAAGTATTTCCCCTCTATGACAGTTAAAAATTGGTTTCGATCAACTACTTTCAACAACATTCGGCCTCCAAAATCTAGAATGGCCTTTTAAAGTCTGTGTATCTGATAACAAATTGGCTAAGCTAGAAGCTTGGAACAGGACATCATGTGGCTCTAGGTAGGGACAAAATTCTGGGAATGGGCAACTCTTCAATCCTTTGTCTCTCACTTCTTACTGCTCTTAGACAGAAACATATTTCGGTTCTAGCTCAGGCTTGGTGACCTCATGAACAAGATCCATTATTATCTTATTGGATCAGCAGTTCGGACTTGGATCTCACAGGTGATCTGGCAGAAGAGTGGGATCGTTTTCGATGGGCGCTTCAAGCATCAGGGGTATCATTATCTGAAATTGAAGACAACCTATTATGGATAGGGGGAGACTCATCAGGTTTCCTTTCGTCAAATAATGTATATGAGACCTTAATATCTACTGAAAACTTGTCGACTCTCATAGGTTGGCGAAAAAGCATGTGGAAATGGGATATTCAACAGAAAATTAAGTTATTTCTATGGCTGGCAGCGGAGAACAAAATCCCGACTTGGAAAAATTTACAGCATAGGAGATGGGAGGGCCCTAGTCGTTGCCAGTTATACAAAGAAGACAATGAAGATTATGAACACTTGTTCATTCGTTGCTCTTTCACCAAAATTATCTGGATGAAAATCAAATCCATTAAAAAGATCAATCGGGATTGGGGTGGGACTGATTTAGATGACTGTCTAGCAAACTGGACAAAGAATAAGACTGTTTCAGCTAGTCTAGCTCCTCAGATTTGCTAGTTTATATGGTTAGAAAGAAACACAAATATCTTTGAAGGAAAAAATCCTTCAGTACATTTGATTGTTATCGGAACTCTTGGATCCCTTCATAATCTCGTGGATAATTTTTTTTTCTTCTTCTTTACGTTCCTGCAGGTTAGATCATCTTCTTGAGTACTCAGTGGCATGTTTTGATGGAGCAACTAAGGTAAATGGACTTTGCAATGGCGTCAGGGGTATCATTAAACTTTCTGCATCATTTGTTTTTAAATGGTATTTGAACTGTGGTTTCAGAACTAATACAAAGACAAAACTAATGGGAGTATGGGAAACTCTTTTTATAGCAAATATTTTGTCTATTCACAAGATTCAAATTCTGGGAGATTCCAAGGTTATCATAGACTGGTTGAATGATAAAAGTGATTTGCGTGCTAGCTCCATTGAAGGCTGGAAACAAAGAATCAGGATGTTAAGAAGAAAGTTTGCGGCCATCCAATTTTTTCACATTTATCGTGAGTTCAACAAGGAAGCAGATGGGCTATCAAAGAAAGCTTTATTGGAACCAGAAGGATATATCTTGCTCTACTTGTGGTCTAGAGGTTTGGAGGGCCATCGCCGACTAATCAACATCTATTAGCAGCCCCTTTTTATTCCTACCTTTTTGGATAGTATATCTCAGTTTTGAGTTTTGAGCCGGGATGTGTTTATGATCTCCTATTCTAGACTGTGGTGGTTATTGATCATAGTCTTTTTGTTTTGATCACAAGATCGAAGAGTATTGGTCCTTTATGGAGCTCTATTTTGGATGTATTTCTCCGGATTTTTTAGTTCTGAAGTCAGTGACTCTAAAGGTTGAGTTGGTCTTTTTGGATGTAAAAATTATATTTTCTCAATATAATTGTGCTAATTTTCTACTGGAAAAAAAAATCCCTTAATAATTGAAATCAACTTATGGCATTGTCGATGGTAGCAATAAAAATGCCCCTCGCCTTTGAATAAACAATGTGAATGGAGAGACATGCTTATGTGAAAATTTAGTGGCCATATTTAATTAAAATCAATTAATTCTACAAACAAAACAGTAAAATTCAATAATTCCTTTTAATTGAGCACATACGCATTTTAAATTGATCAACGAATAATAAAATTTTATAACAAAATAAAGCAAATACACAATTTAAATTGCCTTGCTCTGATGCTAACCCTCCGCTTTCCACTTGCCTTGTTGACCGCTGCTGAACTGTGTAAACACCGCCCAAAACTTGTTCCACCCTACCAACTAGGACAACTTCCTAGCTCCAGGATATCATATGGATATCCTGGCCCCCGTGCCCAAAACTTCCAACAAACCGGTGCATGTACTGATCCAATCCGACTACAGAACTCAACTCTCCTTTGTGCAATCCCAGAGAGACCTCCCCCCCAAAATTCCCGTAGAATGGTAATGCCTCCTTCGTAAACCTCCTTCCCTCATATTTCTCCTTCACCACCCTCCCTTTCATTTACTTCCTTACCTACCCATTTATTACCTTATCCCCTCATAATTAATATCTTATCTCTTTATATTCAATGTCTTATCCCTTTTCGTGTACGTAAGTATTTAACAAATTAACTTATAATTTATTATCCCTATTAATTTAATACCCATGGAATGTAACATGTAATTAATTAATCAATTAATTAATCAAATTGCAACCATTAATTAATTAATAATTATTTAATTAGTATCATTATACCAATCTTGTTTAATTAATACCATGTTAAGACAATTAATCCCCTAATTAATTTTTACTTAATAATCCTTAAACATTTATTCAACTAGGATTGTTACAGAAAATTAGATCATCACTACACAAATAGACAAATTAATGGTTTTATGATAATGTTTATGTGTTAAAAAAATAAATGACTTGATGTTGAGTGAAAGAGAATGAAACACAATGTGTGGCTATGGTTACAATAAATAATGTGAATTATTCAATGTTAGTGAACCATCACAATGCATTCATAAAAGGATTTAGCGTGGTTGTGGGAAACATAATGGCAAGGCTTTCTTAAAAAACTACTATCCACGGCACTCGTATTAGATGTGATTGCAAATAATCATTTCTTAATATAATGGGCTATTACAAAATGTTATGGTGAAAGTTGAATATGGTAAACATTGTGGAGAGTTACAACTTACACATCATGGCAATAGGAATGTGTTTCAACACATCTAAAGGTTAAAAGGGTGACCTATTATAAAAGTTAAAAGGTTAAAGGGTGACCTATTATAAAGGTTAAAAGGGTGACCTATAAAAGTTATTACATTAAGTGTACATGCTTTAGTAAATATGAATGACCCTGACTTCAATAATGATATTTGAACAATATGAATTGAAAATTAAAACAATCAAGCAATCAATCACGTTGTTAACATAAAAGATTTATCCTTGAAAATGTAATGCAAGAAAACTCCAATATGCAATAACTATATTATAAGTTCTAATGAAGTTACATTTAACAGCAATATATTCTCATTAGAAGTTACATTTAAGAGCAATATATTCTCATTAAGATTTTGCATAAATTTATTTTACTCTTCCATCATAATATTGAATTTCTTTTGATACCTCCGTACATGCTATCTTTTGAGAATTTTGAATTTTGGATTTTGGATTTTTTCTCTTCTCTTTTGTTTTATATGTTTGATATAATCATTTCTCTTTTGTTTTATATGTTTAATATAATAATTTCATTTCAAACTTATGGATTTTGGATTTTTTCTTTTTTCTCTTTTGTTTTACATTTTTAATATAAATATTTCAAACTTTTTAATTAATTTTTTTAAAAAAATATCCAAAATATAAAAATAAAAGTAAAAATGCAAACAAAAATGTTATAAACGATGAAAAACCACCTAAAATGGAACTTTAAATTAAATTTGCTATGCAAAACATAAAATAGTGCTATCACATGGTTTGGAATGTGCAAGTGCTATCACATGGCGTGGAATGTGCAAACATGACTAGAATGAAGCATAGAAATTACAAAATTTTATGGAAAAAGCTATGATTAGATGTGGTATGGTATCTCAACACAATCAATAAAATTTTAAAACCTAAACAAAAATATTTAAATATAAATATGAATGAATGCAAACTATTTAAATATAATAATAATAATCTATTTTTAAAATCACAATCAAGAAATAAAAATATACATATTACCATTTAACGCTATAGTTAAATTGTCCAACATATTTTTTCTCATTACAGATCATAATCTATCTTACAAAATTCACTTTCCATCTATTCTTTTCCATCTCTTTCTCTATTCTTAACAATATACATCATTGATATATCAAAAAACAAAAAAACATAATACTGAGGATGCGCTTATAATCTGATATTTAACTCGTTGGAAAAATGGTCATCATGAAACTCTTGCAAAACAAAGGATCCATCGACCAATTCCAGCGCCTCCTTGGAAAGCAAATCAACCCCTTCATTTAATTCACACAAAATATGTTTACAACTAAACCAATCCATGTTTGTGATGAAATATCTTATTTGACTCATCCGAGGGCATAGCCTTCTGACCTACGAACATGTTGAACCATTTATCCAATCTATTATCACCCGAGAGTCGCCAAAAACTTGAATTTTGCGTGTGTGTATAAACTTATTGAAGGATTTTGAATAGTTTTATCTTTATATTTATATTATCATTAAATTTTACTTTTATTATTTTTAAGTTTTATAAATGTATAAACAATGTAAGAAGTAATGTTGACAATATTTTATTTAAGTATTTTTTTAGGGAAGAGATTAAATTGTAACTAGGATAGTATATGGTTTTATGTATGGGATTAAGGCTAGATGTTATAGAAAGCACATGAACTCACTGGAAGTAGCCTCAGTGATGACCACAAGGGATATTGGCTTTCGTGTAGATACTATCTAGTCTGAAACAATCTTTTGGTCTTGGAGTAAGACTCGAAATTGCTTATGATTGCTTAAGAGCTCGTTTTAATCAAACATAAGGAAATAAGGTAATGACCCAAGGCCCATAGGCATCTGGTAGGAGTGAAAGGTTTCCCCATTATGGACCAACAATGGATCATTTCAGGCAGCATGGTTTTCCTTGAATAACAATGACGAGTCACCCTACATTTGGGGGTAGAAGCTAGTGATGGTTGTCCTCACTTCTAGTTGACAACTGAGTTATGATATGTTTTTCCACTTTCAAAAAATATTTTACTTGAGTATGATAAAATATGATAAGATATTATATTATTTCAAGAATATGATATTATATTATGTCAAGGAGGATGTGTTTGAAATTGTAATTCAAAAAAACATTAAAAATTACCATATTTTTAAATTGGAAATTTATTAAAAAAAGTAATATTAATACAATTATTATCATTAATATAAAACTAATTCAAGATAATTATTTTTAGTAAATATATTTTGAATTCACTTATGAGGAAGTATAAACTTAATTTTTACCATGGTATAAATTCATTTCTTTAAACCTTACACTGATCCAGGTGGACATCGGTGACCACCCACCTCTTCCACTAACTCAACACGACTCTCCATCTTGGTAGTCCTTTTATCTATAGTTTTTTAGGTCCTAAACTTCCAGGTCCATTTTGAGGCCTTAATTATGTTTTTTGGCTATTTGGGGGCCCAAGGTGACCATCGTCTGCTTAGGCTTGCCAACAACTATACTTCTTAGTTAGATATTTCCAATGAGCTATTGTGTGCCTCAAATGGAGATTATATGAAAACGTTGCACCCCTGAGAAGTTGACATATCAATTAGCCACCTCAGGGCCCACAATCCTTTTGGATCTTTGTCTCCTAAAGTTAGGGTTTTGGATCTTTAACGTTTTTTTCTCTTAGGGTTTAATACTTTGTGTTAAAAAGGCCGTTTCGGCCTCTTGTAATGGCTACTTGCGAATGAGTGTAGTTGACACCCCTCTCTTTAGAGATAAGCTACCACCATTCTAGCTAGTTTGTATTGTTTTTCATTTTACAATGTTTTCCAATTCCATTCATTAATACAATTTAGATTTCATTGTATTGTTTTGCTCTATGCAATATTTTTTTTTGTGTGTGTTTCCATTCATATTCCCGCCTTTCATTTGGTTCTATATACAATCTAGATCAGTGGTATCAAAGCAATATTCTCTTTGTTATTTCTTAGTGCATGTCCCCAATGAGGTAAGGGTATAGAGAGTTGGGTTCGAACTAATTTCATTTGGGGAAGACCACTCTTGTCATCCTAAGTGGCCTCCCTCATGGTGGATGAAAAGAGAGATGAAGAAGTAGGAGATCCTATCAAGTTGTTTCTTGAGGAATCCCTTGCATGACAGAGGAATGAAATGATGGAAAGTTTCGGCCAGGACCTTCGATGAATACCAATGATGGTCAAGATACCTTCAACAAGCAACCATTAAGAAGGTGTGACATTATTCAAGGTACAAATTAACTTTGACATTCCTTTACTTGAGGGAAAGATAGATGCAAATGCTTTGGATAAATGGTTAAATTTGTTAGAGGGTTATTATTTTGTTCAAAATTTTTTGGACATCGAGAATATCACTTTTGCATACTTTAAGGCCCTTCCCCATGTCAAATATTGGTGGGAAAGTTACTGGGAGAGACATTGTAACAACCCTAGTAGAATATATACTTAGGGATTATTAAGTAAAAGATTTATTAGGTAATTAATTTTTCCTAACATGTTAATAACTAAACAACAATTGGTCTAATGATATTAATTAAGTATTTATTAATTAATTAAAGGTTATAATTTTGATTAATTAATTAATTAATTAACTACCTATTATATTCAATAACTTGGGTATTAAATTTAAAAGGGATAATAAGTTATATTGTTTAAATTATAAAAAAGTTACGTACACGGAAAGGGATAAGATATTAATTAAAAGGGGTAAGATACTAATTATGAGGGGATAAGGTAATAAATGGGTGGATAAGGAAGTAAATGCAAGAGGCAATGAAGGAAGGATATGGAGGGGAAGGAGGTTTACGAAGGGGAATCATTCTACGGGGATTATTATTTTTCTTGGAGGTTTCTCTTGGATTGCAGAGAGGGGAGTTGAGTTCGTTAGTTGGATTGGATCAATACAGGCACCTTTTTGCTAGAGGTTTTGGGCACGGGGGCCAGGATATCCAAATGATATCCTGGAGCTAGGAAGTTGTCCTAGTTGGCAGGGTGGAACAAGGTTTTGGGAAGTTTTTACACAGTTCAGTAGCAGTCAACAAGGCAAGTGAAAGCGGAGGGTTAGCATCAGACCAAGGTAATTTAAATTGTGTATTTGTTTTATTATGTTATAAAATTTTATTATTCGTTGATCAATTTAAAATGTGTAGGTGCTCAATTAAAAGGAATTATTGAATTTTACTGTTATGTTTGTAGAATTAATTGATGTTAAATAATATGGCCATTACAAATGGTATCGGAGCTTTTGTTTGAAATCTGGGCCTAAGGGCCAAAACTCCAAGCTCTAACTCCAGCTATGCTTAACCTGCAAACAAAACACATAAATTTAATAAAAATAAAAAATAAATAAATGCAATACGAATTTTAACACGAATTTTAACTACTAGGGTTGTTACAAGCCAGGAAATAGGAAAGGTAATCCAACAATCAATAGGTAAAATGTCCTAACGACAAACTCCTAGACAAAGTCTAACAATGAATAGCATTTTGATAATATCTCTCAGGCAACCAACAATTCAGGAATCGTATAGAAATTCCCTATTGATGTAGGGAACTGAAATAGGCATACAGATCCTACAATACAACCAAATTAATATAATCATTAAAATAGCACAACCAGTTTAATATAGTCGTTAAAATAGTATTTTCTTCCTATAATAGCAGTCATGTTAATGTGGAACAAAACCCTCAACAAGGTATATGCCACTGTGGATTAGCAAGCAGACTGTATTCTCTACTGAATAATTCTAAAGATGAGCCTTCATTCAGAGTGTACAACTATTATCGTTGATACTTTATGGAGCCCCTCTACGACCAAGCTTCAACATACCTTATGGAGCCTTGCTACAACCAGGCTACAACATAGAGCATCATCATATCTCTGTTCTTTATTGTAATCATCAGGCTACTTAAAAAAAAACCAATTGAATGCAAGCTAGATGTGTTCTTTGAATTATTTAGTGAAGGGAAGTAAACAATTGAGCTATAAAAAAAAAAATCGTTTTAACCAATTCACTGATACTCATTTAAAAGGGGAAAAATTCAAAACCAATATAAAAAAATGGGGGAAAAAAAAACAATATCAAAAATGAAAAAAAAAAGAAACAAAAGAAAGAAAGAATAGACAAAAGACCTACTGTGACTGAGTTCACTTCATTCAGAAGGTATAGAAAAACCTATATTGATGTATCTAATGTACCATTTTCCATTTTTAAGAGTTTCTTTCACAGTTGGTATCTAGGCAGCCATTGCCATAGAAGAGATTAGGCTATAATGTGTGTTACAAAGCCACCTAGGAGAATACTTGAAGGAAGTCAAAGAAATAGAAAAGAGATTCATGTTGTCAAATACAATTATACAAGCCTCCTTGATGTGCACAAAAGCTTGTGATTTAACATGGATGTGTCTGCATTAGTGTCTTACATGTACAGTTTCCTTTAAATACCTTTTCTGGAAAAATATCTGGGGAGGCAATAATAAAAAAAGAGGGTAAGGAAACGAGGGAGATCTCACCAGTTCATTTGTGATAATCAATTCAATGTTGTAGAAATCCACAGATGAGTCCTTGAAAACAGGGTCGGTGTACGAAGCTCCAATATCATGTTTCGAAAACTAGAACACGAACTTGAAAGATTTGCACAATCTGCAGCAGTTGGCATTTTCTAAGTCCTCTGATTACTGCTGATCATTCCTTTCCACAATTGAAGATCATGCAACACCGAGATACCATGGGAAGCCACCAGGTGCGCTTAGGCCCTGGCACTAACAACCTTTTCCTTGAAAACCCTAAAGCTTTCATCTTCCTCCATCTGCCCACAACAAACTAGAGAAATTGTTCATGGAAAACAAAGAATTTGTCTTCAGTCTCAATCCATTACTCGAAGTCCTCCTTCCAAAGCTGCATCCAGGCCTGAAGGGCGATCCCTGGCAGTGAAATAGGTGGTTTTCTCTAGCCTGCAGAGACCTTACATGGACTTTTGATGGAGAATGGAGGGTTCCAGCAATACCAGAAACCGCCCCAGCCATTGTACTCCGAGTTAGAGAGTGTATCTAGAGAAGAAAAGTCAAAGGGGATAGGGAACAAAAATTAGGTCTTGAGAAAACAGAATAATACTAGTCCCTGTCTGCTTAAACTCTAAACCCTTTCAGTCCTTTGACCTGAGAAATTTGAGAAGGACCAAACCATTGCATTCAAGAATAAAAAGAACCCAAATCGCGCAAAACTATGCCATATATCAAACATATAATATAACAAATCGCTAAACATATGGGCATGGGAGGAGAAGCCCATGTTGCTGTAACATAAAAGAACCCAAATCGCACAAAACTATGCCATATATCAAACATATAATATAAAAAATCGCTAAACATATGGGCATGGGAGGAGAAGCCCACGCTGCTGTAACAAAAAAGAACCCAAATCGCGCAAAACTATGCCATATATCAAACATATAATATAACAAATCGCCAAACATATGGGCATGGAAGGAGAAGCCCGCGGGTTTGACCCCGGGACTCCAGCACCCATAGCAACTACAACTACAATGCACCACCGCCAAGCAACTACAGCAACCAACAGCCAGTACCAGCACTGCTCCTCAACACAACGATCTTCCCTTATGGTGACTGCAACCAGAATAGTGCGCTGGAGTATAACTGAGCTAGGGTGATAATGCACCCACTGAAACTCAGAGATGAATGGGTTAAACAACGCTGGTATGATGAAGAAGAGATGCAGAGCGAGCCTACCGAGAGAGATAGCATAATGGAGATGCGGTCGAATGATAGGATTAAGGAAGGGTTGGGCGTGTGGATTTAGGGTTGAGAAAGAGAGCTGGCAAGTGTAGGGTTTTAGGGTTAGGTATGAAGAGCAAGCGTGAAGGAGGGGGCACGTGGGCCTCATGCGAGGACCCACTGCCCGACTGTAGAGATATATATATTTTTATTATATTATATTTTATTCTTTTACTAATTCATTTTATTAATTTACTTTTTTTTTTATATATTATATTATATTTTATTCTTTTACTAATTCATTTTATTAATTTACTTTAATTGCATTTTAAATAATTAATTTTAATTTTAAATCTAAATTTTAATAATTAAGTTTAAATTTCTAATCTCGTAGAATGTCAATTTTTTTTTGCATAGAAATTAAGTATTTACTTTCTAAACTTGATTTTATCCAAAGTAATTAATAATAATAATTAATAATAGTAATTAAGTAATTAATGTGTTCTTAACATTAACATATTTAATAATATTTAAACATAACATTACGATACTAATAAATATTATTTTGGAGAGATTAAAATTTGGGGGAGTCTATGGGTTTTGAACCCGCGACCACCCACCAAGCGATGTGCCTTAAGAAGAGAAATAACACCAACGTGCCACACATATCACTTTTACAAATAAATTCGCATATAAATAGTTTAATTATCAATAATAGCAAGGTACTAGCTTGAAGAATAATCTCCGATTATCCAAGCGTTAGGCTCATGAGACCTTACACACAACTCATCGAGCCAAGCACCAAGTCCCTCCACTCTATTCCACCAGTCAAGTCAACACTAAATCTCAATGCAGCATTCGAAAACGCCAACACTACACACCAAGGAAAAGCTCCTGAGTTAGGCACCGGAGGATATTTAGTTGTAAGCGAAAATTTAAAAGGACTAAGACTGGGACAGGCGGGGAGGAGGCGACATATGCACTAGGAGGGTAAGCATAGGAATTGGCGAGTATGGCACAAGGCTAGAGTAGCTACAGGGCAAGGGAACCAATAGATTTTTCATAGGGGCGAAGAAATCAAGCTTAGACGCTTAATCCTAACCCTAACCTAGCCAATCCCCTAAAGGAGTAATGTATGTTTACAGACAAGTAAAGAAAACTTACGCCTAACCCTATTTCTAGTTTGAGTAGCACCAATTTGAAACATCCTGGAACTCACCCTGACAACTTTGGTTGATGCAGGTCAAAGCATACAAGATGGTCAAGACTCGAGGGAATCAAGGTAGGGGAGTGTCATCGCAAGCACCGCCAACACCGCCAGTGCCACCACCACCATCGCTCGAACTAGCCCTTATATTGCGCTCGTTGGAAGCCATTAATGAGACTTTAAAGGGGCGAAAACTGATAGGGACTGAAGTGGAACCCCCACTGTCTGGAACAGGTAATCCAAAAGCGTCAAGGGATTTAGGGGGAGGACCTCCACCTGAAGACATCACGCGATAATTGCAGAAGATCAAACTTCCGGAGTTTGCCGGGGGTCACGCCAGTGAACGCGCGGAAGCATGGTTGGAAGGCATGACAAGGTGTTTTTCCTTAAGGGACTATGCATCCAACTCAAAGGCAAAGATCGCCATTTTTTAGTTAAGAGACAACACCTTGAACTGGTGGGGCAACCTGGAAAGACAACTGCACCTTACCCCAGACACAGTATCTTGGGAACTTTTCGAGGAGAGGTTCCAAAGGAAATATCTACCATCATACTACGAGGAAGAACAGGTAGGGGCATTTCATGCCTTAGTACAGGGAAACAGAACTGTAGAAGAATATGAGATCATATTTATGGAACTGGTCAAATATGTTTCGTATATGGACAGTGACCAACAACAGGCAGAGCACTTCATCTATGGATTGAACCCTAAGATAAGAGCTATGGTGTGGATGTGGAAGTTGTCTTCAGTAGCGGAGGCGGTGGAAAATGCGCGTTATGGGGAAGAACACATGAACTTAACCGGGGGTACAAGACCAACATTTCTGCATCGCCCTAGATTCATAGGAAAGGCCCCGAGGACATTTCCTAGGGGAGGGGGCTCAAGGCCACCGCCATATGGTAACAGAGTCGTGCCAAGGATAGTAGCTGCAGGGATTTCAATGGCAGTGAGTGCAGCGTCTCGTTCATCACCAATGATGCAGACAGGTCCACGACTATCTCAGGGAACAACGAGTAGGGGCAGGGGTTCCAGGGGAAGGAACTCATTTCAGAGACAGTCACATAATAGTGCACAGGTTCAATCTCGTGTTACCTGTTAGGGGTGCGGAGGACCCCATTACTAGCGTGATTGCCCAGAGTTACAATAAGGGTTCATGCATAGAGAAGGAAAGGCACCGATGGGGAGAGAAAGTAGTAGCCACCAGATTTACGCAGCGGTTAATAATCGCTAGGCCGAACATCAATCCATGGTGGTGGAGTCATCAGGTACGCTAAATCATATCAATGTTAAAATTTTGTTTAATTCTGGTGCGACAGATAGTTTCATTTCACCATATGCATTAGAAAAGAGTGGGTTGGCAACCTACGAGCATGATGACTTTAAACAAGTCAATATGGCTTCAGGGGAAAAACAAGCAGTAGGACCTAGTGTCGATAATTGTATAGTAGACCTGGAAGTGTGTACTACCAGGTTGAAGGTATATGTCACTGCTCTCGGGGCATATGATCTAATCATTGGAATGGATTGGTTAGCAGCTCATCGAGCTTTGGTATATTGTTTCGCAAAGAGGGTGCTTTGTGTCGATGATGAAGGAAGACCAGTAGAGATCCAAGGTGTACGAAGAAAAGTGTCATTACGCTTTATATCAATTATGAAGGTTAAGCGATGCTTGAGGCAAGGGTGTCGACTTTATGTAGTGGAAGCAGTGAATGAAAGGAAGGGACCCTCATTGGATTAGTACCCGGTATTGTGAGAATTTCAAGATGTTTTTCCGAACGAGTTACCAGGGTTACCTCCTGAGAGGGAGCTTGATTTTACCATTGAGCTAAAACCTGGTGCAGAACCAATTTTCAAAACTCCGTATCGGATGACAGCGCCAGAACTTTGTGAGTTGCAAATGCAGTTAAAAGAGTTACTGGAGTTAGGGCTAATAAGGCCTAGTGTCTCACCTTGAGGCGCACCGATAATTTTTGTAAAGAAGAAGGATGGATCCTTATGACCGTGTATACACTACAGGGACTTGAACCATGCTACAGTGAAAAATAGGTACCCAATGCCGCGAATAGATGACCTCTTTGATCAGATGAAAGGAGCAGCAGTATTCTCAAAGATCGATTTGCGATCAGGGTATCATCAATTAAGGATTAAGGAAGGTGATATCCCAAAAATTGCCTTCCGAACTCAGTTTGGACATTACGAGTTTGTTGTAGTACCTTTCGGATTGACCAATGTGCCAGCAGTATTCATGAGCCTCATGAACGACGTATTCCGGAAGTACTTAGACCATTTTGTACAAGTCTTTTTAGACGACATCCTCATCTATTCCAAGAATGAAAGAGAACATGAGGAACACTTGCGAATAGTGTTGTCCTACCTTAGAGAGAACAAATTGTACGGCAAGTTGTCAAAGTGTTCCTTCTTCCAGAAAGAGATTCAATATTTAGGTCATATCATTTCCGGTGAAGGAATCTCTGTGGACCCAGAAAAAGTAAAGGCCATTATGGAGTGGCCAGTGCCGAAAAATGGCCATGAGGTGAGAAGCTTCATGGGGCTAGCAGGTTATTACTGGAGATTTGTAGAAGGATTCTCAAAAATAGTGAAACCCATCACCACCTTGCAATGCAAGGGGGTTAGGTATGATTGGATAGAAGAATGGGATAGTGCATTCATTGAGCTTAAGAGGTTACTAACTAGTGCACCAATTCTACGAGTGCCAGATATGGAAAAGGACTTCACAGTCTGCACGGATGCCTCGAAGCAAGGGTTGGGGGCTGTGCTAATGCAGGATGGAGGAGTGATAGCCTATGCATCAAGGAAGTTGAAGAAACACAAAGAGTTATAAGCGACTCATGATTTAGAGTTGGCAGCTGTAATGCTAGCTCTGAAAATTTGGAGGCACTATCTTGTGGGGTAGAACTTTGAGCTCAAAACGGACCATCAAAGTTTAAAACATCTCTTCACTCAAAGAGAACTGAATGCCAGGCAAAGGCGATGGAGTGAGTTTATGAGTGAGTACGATTTTGGTATTTCGTACATCAAGGGAAAGGAAAATGTGGTCGTAGATGCCTTGAGTAGGAGACCACGTATCTTCTCCTTGGTAACCTTAAAGGTCAA
>ML846879.1:22937-35217 GCA_009831015.1 Picea engelmannii
TCTTTTATCTTTGGGAATATGAGAATAAACTTGACATCCAAATATTCTTAAGTTTTCTACGTTAGGTTTCTTACCTGAGAATGCTTCTTCTGGTGTCATGTCCTTCAATATGCGATGAGGGCTTCTGTTCTGCATGTATATTGTCATCGTTGTTGCTTCTCCCCATAGAAACATGGATAGATCTTGATCATTCAATAGGGATTTTACTGTTTCTTCAATAGATCTGTTCTTCCTTTCTGCTACACCGTTTTTTTGAGGATTATGAGGAACAGTTAGCTCCCTCCTAATCCCTGTTGATTTGCAGAATGCAACGAACTCCCTTGAGGTGTATTCTCCTCCATTATCTATTCTTAATGTCTTGATCTTCTTGCTCGTAAGGTTTTCTATTTCTGCCTTGAATTCTTGGAACTTGCTGAATACTTCATCTTTTGACTTCAATAGGTATAGCCACGTCTTCCTTGAATAGTCATCTATGAAAGTTAAGTAGTAGAGATCTCCTCCTAAAGATTTGACTGGCATTGGACCACAAACATCTGAGTGTATTAGATCTAGGGTTTCCTTAGATCTGTTGTTGTTTCTTGGAAAGGGTTTCTTAATGTTCTTCCCAAGGGCACATCCCTTGCAAATTCCTTCGTGTGTAGACTTCAATTCTGGTATCCCTTCAACCATCTTCCTGAGGAAAGGTAATGCTTGATAATTGATATGAGCGTATCTTCTATGCCAAAGTTCATTAGGGTTGACTTCGTCATGTACTAGGGCTTCTTCATTTTGTTCTAGTAGTCTATATAGATTCCCTTCACGTCTTCCAATAACCCTAGCATCTTCTATGCTGGAGTCATTATGCCATTATAACACCTTTTCATCTATGAAGGCTATTATGTTTCCTTTGTCTTCTAAACATGATATTGATACAAGATTCTTCTCTAAGCCAGATACATATAGAACATTTCTTAAGTGAACATGATTACCCGATTCCAGTTTGATGGAGGCTTGTCCAAATCCTTCGACGGGGTAGGTGCTTTTGTCTCCAAGCTCCACTTTGTACGATGTCTTTCTCTCATTTAGATCTGAGAGTCTAGCTTGATCTCCCGTCATGTGCCTGGAAGCTCCACTGTCGATTATCCACATATCATCTTCAATTGTCCCGGTAAGTGTTGAGTAATGTAAGAGACTGATTGTTTTGCACATGTCTTCGGTTGACTGATAACTGGTCATGCCTTGATCCAAAACTTCAACTACATCTTTTCTCTCTTCTGAGAAAGTCAATAGGTGTGCTGAGTTAGGGCGCATCTGGATATCTTCTCCTTGAGCAAGATGCTCCATCACAAGGTGTCGGATCTGAGAATTAGGGTTTCTGCAACTGCTACTGCTAGTAACCCTAGCTGCAGTTCTTTGGAAGCTACTCCTGCTAGTAACCCTAGCGGCAGTTCCTCAATGAGCTCAATACCTAGCGGTTATGTTTCCTTCCAGCGTTTTAGGCTGACTGAAGGGGGTGTGGGCCCATAACCTGTTAGAATATAGAGGATTGTGCTCGTTTAACCATTGACAATACCCTCATCACCCAACCACAGGCCTTAAGCCACCCTCCGAGCACCTTGACCTTGACCGAGAAGAGAATTCTGGCTGCAATCAATAGCCAAGAGAGGCTAAATGCACCAAGAAAAAGAATAGAAACTAAACTGAATATATGATCCCACCCAGAAGCTAGCGCACCACTCTCCCAGCTTTCCCAGAAAACCTGCGCACCAAACTACTGATGCCTGCAACTACCTGCGCAGATATTGCTCTCACTGCAACTACTGAGATGACAAATAATGAAACTGGCGCCCTGTATTTATAGTGGACTGGCTAGTCTAACTGGGGCCAACCTGGCCAGTCTAACTGGGCCGACTTCTCTTTCTGGGCATCAATAAATTCAATATAAATATATATGTTCAGCGGACAACCTGTCTAGGGTTTCCTTCAATTCTTTGCTTCCTTCCGGAGGATTCTAGTCTCGTCATAGGTCATCATAGAGGTTCATACCTCCCGAATCTACCATAATATTAACACATGTCTGGGATGGGTAGGTGATGATGCTCCATCAAATATTTCCAAGGAATATGCCTAATGTACTGGAAGGACAAGCCGAGAACACAACTCCACCACTTCTGAGCATATCGCTTCCACTTCATCCTTCAATTGTTGAAATCCTTACCTTTATTCTGCCATAATTTCCATGGTGGATTACTAGTGAATCGAATCGTCATTGAGCCGAAGCTGGAGAATATTCAACTGGTTAACCATTTCCACGTGCTCCTCCTCCTACAACTCCATGCACCAGCACTCCACACTTTCCCTTTTGTTCGCCATCTTATCCTAAGTCCACTCCTTTCTTTGAGATGATTTGGGGCAGACCACTCCAGAAAAATTGATGATTTCTCTAAGTCCCAACTCATCCAAATTGTTGGTGCTCTTATGATGGCTACAAAAATTGTAAATCCATTGCATACTACGAACTGCCCCCGGGTCCATATTTATCTTTCTCTCGTTGCATGTGAAGAGCCACCACCTTGATCATTGATTAATGTCCAACATCAACATTCCTGAGTTGGATGGGAGGTTGAGCATGTGACGGGACCTGAACCTTTCGAGCCCATCATGACTTGGAATGGGAACCGTAATACCAAACTTCAATGATTCCATGCACCAACTAGAAAGTACAAATGCCATGTGCGAAGAGGCCGAGAGCATCCTTGATCTAGGCCAAAAAAGAGCAGATGGAATCGGGTGCATGTGTGAAGTAGGGAGAAGAAGTTAAAGGACAGGGGTGATTAAATAATGGTCGGACAGGGATGAAATTTGTCCACATGCAGTTAAACCTGGCAGAGATAGTGGCCAGAGGGCATGAAATAAGGCATGGAACAACCCATGAATCTTGCGAAAGATGTGTGTCTTTGGGACCCATCGTAGGCTTGGAACCCTGATTAATTCCATATACAAAGATGTCTTCATTAAGGTATAGGGTGATGGTCGACCCTACCATCAATTCTAATTTCTTCAAAAGGTTCCTTTGTTGCTAAATTAGCTTGATAGTTTGCCTGAGCATTGTTGGTTATGATAATATAGAAGGATTCAAAGGATTCAAAGGATTCGATCTCTTGAAGAACTCTGGTGATGATATTTTTGAGCTTCATGTCTTGAGGCAGGGCTTGTTTTCTAATTAGATTGATAACCATCCAAGAATCACCAAGAATGCAAATGTATTTGATGCCTTGGTTCTAGGCCAGGCCCAAGCCTTTAAAAATAACATAAGCCTCGACTTGGTTATTAGTTGCCTCTCCTAGACTCTAAGAAAAGGATAGACTTAGTTGACCTCCTGGGCAATAGATCACCCCACCCACACCTGCCACCCCTGGATTTCCTTTCGAGGCTCCATCAAAGCAAAGAATAAATGAAGTGTGAGATTTTTTCCAATTCTAAAATTCTTTTGGAGTCGGTCGGAGCTGCCAAGATCTTACAGGAGAATCTTTAGGATAGCCTAGCTGAGGCGATTGTTGAGTCATAAATTGATTTATCCACTAAGCCTTGCCAAAGGATAAATTTTGTTGAGACTTGACAACCTCAACTTTCTAAAGGAAGCATTCTAACATTAAGCTCTTACACTTTCTCGCCACTAAGTTTGGGAAAGAATCAGACTCAGAAAAAATGGCTCTGTTGCAGGCTAACCAAATCTTCCAGGTTACAAATTTAAGCATAACTTCCAATTGATCTCTCAAGAGAGGATTATTGGCTAAAGAACCTTGATAGAGTGAGCCAATTACTGAAGAAAAGAAAGGAAGAGGGAGGACAACAAAATAGGGGGAATAATCCCATCAGTACCAGGCTCCAAACCTTTTTGGAGAAAGGACATTCAATGAAATGGTGTCTAATAGACTCATCAGCTTGTCTGTAGAGAGCACATCTGTAAGGTCCTTTATATCCTCTCTTTTGGATATTATCCCCTGTCAATATTTTCCCATGTGTCAGTGTCCAACAAAACATGTTTATCTTGGGAAGACTATCAGGAGACTATATTTTATGCCAGACCTTGGCCTTTGGGGGTAAAGAATACTGAAGAAGGAGAGATTCATATCCTGCTTACACTGAGTAGGAATATCATTATCTGGGTTAAATTTTCGCAACCAATGATTTAGGTAGAGGTCGCGATCCCACATGAAGTATGGTCCACTCCGAAAAATCAAATCTTAATCGGCCTTTTCCTCAAAGAGGAATGCAAAGAATCCTCGTCCACATAATGATAGAGAGATTCTCCCTTTTATAAGAGGTTTCAAATTTTTATCAACCCAAAAAACAACCATTCACAGGGAGGGCCAGATCCTCGTAATTTGGCAAATCAACCCATGCTCGATGAACTTCAGGGAAAGGGATATGGATTTGTCCTGAATCGGAACTTCAGGGATTTCTTCAAGCTTCTTAACAAAACGAGATTGGGAATGCTTCTGTAATTTGGGGAGAGATGCTACCAGGGAATCGAAGACAACAATGTTGGATCCAGGCGGGGGAGGGGGGGGAGGTGGCGAGGGGGATGAGGATCTCCCACCAGGGGAATCCATTGTGGTCGTAGGAGGGAGGGTAGGGTTTTCGCAAGGGTGCGCACCGCAGAGCTAAGAGAATTTTTTGGAGAATTTCCAAACGTGTTCTTGATATATTGTTATTTGGTACCATATTCAATTTTTTTTTTTTTTTTAATTTTATGTTGTAGTTTGAAGAAGATTGTATTTAAATGAGGCTTAGTCTTCAATAAGAAAAAAGGGAAAAATAAGATAACAACGCGTATTAGAAAAAAATGGAAAGATGAGATAACAACGAGTATTAGTGTATACTCTTGATTACAAGGTATTGTATTATTATTATTATATTTTTAATACATATTCATACATCATCATCATTGTTATTGCAACTAAAAGGTTGCATTTATATAAATGGTTATTATCTATTATATCAGATATGTTTTATTATATTGAATATCTTTACTTATTGGGATATTTGTGTGTTATATGGAGTCCCGTAAATATAATGATTATAATGTAAACATGTATTTCTAATATCATATCAAAGCTAATTTATTTTTGGTTTAGTTGAATTTTTTAAGTTTCCATTGCATTAGTTTTTTCTCAAGTTGAATATTTCAAGCTTCATTAGGTTTGGAGAATAGCTTTTGAAAAATGTTCTATACGTTGGGTTTTTTTATCATGCTTATAGAACTATAACTCTTGCAATACGTAAATGCTCATGAATACCCCTTTTAAACATCATCCTTGGATTCCTTTCATCTCCATTTGTAATATACCATACATCACAACTACGAAGCACAACCTGCATATATTACAACCACATAATCTATATCTAGATTAGAAGCATAAAGTTTGGCTTAATGGACCCCATAATGAAATCACAATGAATGATTTATTTTCGAAGAGTAAGGTGTTCAAGAGTGTGCATGGATTTAGTAGGTCATGTGAGTAAAATATATCATTCTTAACCCAAAAAATCAAGCCCTTTCAAGAATTAAAATAAATTTCCTAAGGTAAGTGTTATAGCAAGACTTGCCTCACCCTATGCAAATTTGCTCAGAATACCTTAATCCATTTCCCTATGCAGACTTGAAGTCCCTTTTTGCAAATTCCAGAGCTAAAAACAATATTTTTGCACATATACATGGCCTAACGATTATACAATGTGTGTACACGTAGGTTGCACCACTACAGCCCGCGTACATCGGGTTTTGTGCCCAAAATTAAAAAATGGTGTCGGGTTTCCATGTCACATCACGGGATCCATGATACTTGACCTTCCATATACTGAAAACGTTCTTAATGGACCCTTCAGTTCCACTTAAAGGCTATAAATGGGCCATATCCAAGCTATGGAAAAGAGGAAAAGAATTCAACTTTGAGAGAAAAGTCATTCTGGAGAAATTATTCACTTCATATTGAGTTTGCATCCCTTTGTCCTTTTAAGTCTGAACACATTGTTTAACCCCCAAGCTCTTCCCTACTTGATTGAGAACCTCAATGTCTCTCTTATATGAGATTTCCTTTGGTGGAAGATTGAAGTGGTGGAGGCCCAACTGGAAGGGATTTAGTTTCTCGGTTTCGAACCGTGCCGACACGAAAGTTTGTAATTCATTCACTTCCGTTGGTTACATTTTAATAGAAGTACTCTTTTCTCATCTAATTAACATCTTGAAAATATTTGAATTGTTATTCCATGAGCATATTTGTTATGAATTTTGATGGATTGTGTTATTGAATGTGCTAACTTTATATATTATTGCCATATGCTTGTGTTTATTGGTTGTTGAGGACAAGTTGAAGGTGTGTTTCTTTGAGTCAAGTGCTCAATGGTGGACTTCATCAAACGTCTAGACAAGGTAGGCTCTTTATCTTGTTTTGTTACAATATTTGTTTATATAGCATACCTAATATTAGAGTTTATTTCTGTAGTCATTCCATCTGTTGTGGTTTGCCCCTTGCCATAGAGAAATTTTCCTCGTAACAAAATTAGCAACCATATTGGGGATAGAATCTTCTTTTCGGGTTTTGGAGTGTTTTTCTCCTTTGATTGCTCTCGTTTATATTGAGTTTCTTGTCATCTGATTTCTTGACATCCTCTATTCATTTTGAGTCTGATTTTCTTAGCCTTCTCCTTAGCCGGGTAGTGTTTTAACACATATACGCGGGTTTTTACCTGACAGTCACGTACATACGTGTGTTGTCCTTTTGCAAGAGGTGTATATACACAGATTTCTCATGAACAGTCTCATACATCATCATTTTTTTCTTGGTTGTTGAGTTTGATGTTTGTTGGGTAAGTTTTGATGGTTGCTAAGTCTTCTTGGGTCTCTGTTATGACTATTAAGTGTCTGTGGAATGATAAGAAACCTATATTTGGTTGAATTTTCAGGCGGTGTCTTTCTCATAATCCTTTTCATTTGATTTTCCTTGCATCTTGGGTTGGGAGTTTGCTTCTTGATATCCTACTTGGTTTGTCTTTGTTTACATACAGTAGAATCTTTATATCAAGCTAATGTTCAGTCCTTGCATTTTCATTCTTTTATATTGAAAATAAAAAAATATTAATCATTTTTCATTGCTGGCATTTGATATTTTGGGTCCTTATCATTGATATTAGTACATGTATAGAAAGATTGCATCTTATTTGGAATTGCAAAACTAAATCGAAAATTGCATTTTGAAAATCTTATCATTCATTGGGAATTGAAGTTAGGACTTTTCATTTTATTCATATTCATTTATTTTACTTGTTGATTCATAACATCATTAGTTTCACGACCACACCTTTTCTGAGTAAGCAAGGCCACTAAAATCAACATTGATAATTGAAAATTGATTATAAACGATTTTATTTTCTAGGGTGCACAAACTAGCTTAGGATTTAGAGCCTTGGAATAGGATTTTGTGAGTAAAATTCTCCAAGGCTATTAAATCAACATATCTGTATGACTAAGGGAGTGGTGAAATCCATTTCTATAATTGGTGACGTCGGGAGGCTCCGCTTACACTGGAGTTAAGCACGAGGTCACGTGAGGTTGGTTGAGGGGATATCCCCCCAATACCTTCTTAACGTCAAATATATTTCTGGGGATCTATTTGTATATGGGTATCTTGCTAGTACCTTTACCTCTGTGAGAGGCATTGCTTTCAAGGTTTCGGGCTTTGTTGCCCTGCCCATACAGTAGACCTGACTTATGACTATTCGCCTATGCATTGATTATACCGTGGTTTCTTAGTTTCTTGACATAGGTACCACATAGGTTACTTGGAGGGGTTATTCTACAAGTACCTTGGGTCAAATAAGGGTCGGACAACACACAACCTTTATGGAGGATTAACTCTCTAGGGGGATATGACCAACTGGTTTCTAAGCCCATGAGAGCCCTTATAACTAATTATGATACCTCTGATCTTTTTCAGGGAGTCTCAAGCTCCTCTTAGGCGAAGCATGCCTACTTTAGGGAGGGAGGCCACCTTTCAGCCACTTTATCTTGTTTGTGTGCATATTGGCCTTTTTTTTATTTTATTTTGGTGTGCTCTTTGATTATTACTTGACCTTAGAATTTTGTATTGTGTCGTGAGTTTTCATTATCATGGATAGAGGAGTCCCTTTGGCTCCCTCATTTAGTACTACCTCCTCCATGAAATTTGCTCATTTCATGGGGACGAATCCTTCTGTGTTTCATAATGGTATGCAAAATTATGATACTCAGTCAATGCCTTGGGTCTCTAATCATTTTCCTCTTGATACACAAAGCATATTGTCACCCTTTCCATCCTCTCCCTCACCTGCTTATATGAATCCTAGTTTTGGATCCGGGGGCACGATGGCTCCACTGTCTATGTCTTAGTTTGATAAGAGTCATATCCCTCAACCGACTCTCACTGTGGGAGGTTGGAATCTCCCTTCTTATAGATCCAATCCTGGCTTCATCCTTCGAGGAGCAAGTACTCAAATGGGTGGTTATTCTACTTATTACACCCCATCTGTGTATCCTTCATCTGTTATGCCGGTTCATACAAATACTTTTCCCATGACGGACCTCCATCTATCCTCTAGTATTTCATACAGAGGGGGTCAATTTTATGGTACGGGCTACCCCCTTCACAAAATCCCTTCGTATGGGGGCAATATATATCCTCACCTGAATAACCCGTGTCACGCCTTTTTCTCTTCACAAACATCTGCTTCAATAATGATGCCTGTAAAAATATCTATGGATCAATTAGGAAAAGGATACTACCTTTCCAGGTAGGGATAGGGTGTAGACCAGGATCCTTCCTGGCCTGCAATTTCTCCAAACTAGTCTTTCCCGGGACCTTGGTCTCAAATGTCGCAACTAACTGCCGCCACCAGTCCAATCACTGCAAGTCATACTGGAATTCCATCACCAACCTCTGCTAGCCATGTTGGAGATTGGTCGACAACCTCTGCAAGCCATGTTGAAGACCAACAACCAGCTGATGCAAGTCATGCTAGGGGAAAAAACTCTAGTCCTCATGAGTCATACTGACATCACATATCCAACCTCGGTCAGCCATGTTGGAGAATCATCGCCAACCTCTGTACATCATGCGGGGGATGAATCCCTAGTCTCTACTAGTCGCATTGAGAACATGTCACCAGTCATTGTGAGTGACGTTGGGGGCATTCATATGATTGAGAAGCCTAGACATATAGGACATAAGCCCAAGTTCCTTTGTAGGCTTTGCAAAGGAGGCCATTTAACTCAATTGTGCCCTACTACTGTTGTAGTAGAAGAAGTACAGTCCTTATCCGATAACCCTTCTAGTTCGGAGTCATCTTTGGTTTCCCAATATTCTATTTCTCCTTTGATTGACACATCAGTCACGTCGATGCAATCATGACCCGACCCCACTCCTTTTTTGAGGAGTGAGACATATTTTGACCATGTCATTAACATTTATAGTCATGTACCTTCTGAACAAGAGATAGTTTTACTCTCCCCGAGTAATCTCTCTCCAAGTCTTAGGGAGGTTCCCTTTGATTGGGATGGTCTTGTGGGGTATCAAATTCCTTCTCCTATGCCCTTTCAAATAAGAGGCGTTCTCCAATATATCATTGAGAAGGTAACCTCCGCGAGTATTTTATCCCCCTCTACTTGGAAAGATTTGGGTTTTCCCAATCTTGTGTCAGCAGTTTGTAAGTTGTTGACATTTCATAGAAGTCCTCCACGGGAGCCCTGGCCTCCCCCATGATATGCTTCTTAGAAAAATCCCAATGAGTTTGGTTTAAGCTATTTTCTGACTCTCTCAAAAAGCAAAAAGATTGCCTAGTAAACTTGTCTCTTTCACACTCATAAATTGGATTTGAAAGGACATCTATTTGGTGTAAGTTTACCGCTTTTTCAAACCAAGTAGACTAAGATTACAAAAAAGGAAATTTTTTGGCATTAAGTTGTAATTGCATCACATTCTCTTGCTTGTAGTATTGAGCCTATTGTCAGTTCTCTCTTTTGTGTTATAATCCTTTCACCTCAACAGTTTGCATCATCAACCAAGCAGAGCATTTTTTATATCCTTTGTAGCTTGACACCCTATACCCAAGAGGAAACATTCCCTCGAGAGTTTGTCTCCTGCGTGCACCTCCTTGCATTGAACATAGGTATGTTCCACTACTGGAACTAGTTTCTTACTTGCGACATTCATTTCCTCCTTTGTGCCTCAATGTTCTCCTTTCAACGGGTCTCCTTCCATCGACTTCAACCCATCTATTCTAGAAACAAGACTTAGAGTCCTATGAGTACCTAGAGACTTGCAGTCATTAGTGGCAGGTTCTCTTGCCATCGACAGTTGGGAATACATCAATGTCCCCTGATTGATGGATTCTTCAACTGTTCGACCCCGACACATTTATTCACACTTGTAAGAATGTATTTGATGCCTTGATACCTACTTTCATTATCAATAGGCTATCTAACGTTTTTTAACGGTATACCTTAATGATCGGCAATCAAACGAAGTCTCATTGTGTTCGACCTCAACTCCTTTATTCACACAATGTAGACTTGCACCTTTGGCAGATCGTGTAGAAGACTTTAAGACATCAATTCATAGTCACAGATTTCCTGAGCTATTTCTATCTTTCATCGGACCAATACCTATGTGACTTCAATGATCATGGGAGATCAGATTGCACTCCATCGTATACATATATCTTCGGATTGATTTTGAAACTAGTTTTATTGGGCCTTGTTCGTGACTATGACAACCTTTGGCATATAGCCACCTTTGTATTGCCTACTCATGGACATGCATTGTTGTTTGGTATATTTTCACATGGATCTGCAGTGTAATTCAAATTGGTAGTCATGTGCGCAAAGTCAGTACAGATTGTAATATCCTTATGAACAATTAGTTCTTCTAGTTGGGTCTCCATTACTCCACTTCTGGGTATTATAATGTATTTCGACCATCGCAGATACTCCTTTGACCTCACACATTAGGAACAAGATTTGCCTCACCTTATGAAAATTTGCTCAGAAGACATTTTTTCATTTCCCTATGCAGACTTGAAGTCCCTTTTTGCAAATCCCAGAGCTAAAAACTATATTTTTCTACATATACACGCCCTAACTATTATACAACATGCGTACACGTATGTTGCACCACTACAACTCGTGTACATCAGGTTTTTTGCCCCAAATTAAAAAATAGTGTTGGGTTTCCATGTCACATCACATGATCCATGATCCTTGACCTTCCATATACTAGAAACGTTCTGACTCGGCCCTTCAGTTCCACTTGAAGGCTATATATGGGCCATATCCAAGCTATGGAAAAGAGGAGAATAATTCAACTTTGAGAGTAAAGTTACTCTGGAGAAATTATTCACTTCATATTGAGTCTGCATCCCTTTGTCCTTTTAAGTCTGAACACATTGTTCAGCCCCCAAGCTCTTCCCTACTTGATTGAGAACCTCATTGTATCTCTTATATGAGCTTGCCTTTAGTGGAGGATTGAAGCGGTGGAGGTCCAGCTGGAAGGGACTTAGTTTCTCAGTTCCGAACCGTGCCGACACAGAAGTTTTTAATTCATTCACTTCTGTTGATTACATTTTAATAGAAATTCCCTTTTCTCGTCCAATTAACATCTTGCAAATATTTGAATTGTTATTCCATGAGCATATTTTTTATGAATGTTGATGGATTATGCTATTGAATGTGCTAACTTTATATATTATCACCATATGCTTGTGCTTCTTGGTTGTTGAGGACAAGTTGCAAGTGTGTTTCTTTGAGTCAAGTGCTCAACATTGGACTTCATCGAACATTTGTACGAGGTAGGCTCTTTATCTTGTCTTGTTAGCATATTTGTTTATATAGCATACCTGGGATTAGAGTTGATTTATGTAGTCATTCTTTCTGTTGTGGTTTACCCCTTTCCATAGAGAGATTTTCCGCATAATAGTAAGGAAAATTTTAAAGATATATTTTTGTCAATAGGTGCTTGTTTAGTTGGTACATTTGAGACCATGTTGTTAGTACCCTTCCAAGGTTCAAATTTCCTCAAGAGCCATGGTCATTCCTTGTGGATCAATGTACCCACATAAGTGGGTCAATTGTGGTTGGGGCCAAGTGTAAGTCTTGGGAAAGTTTGGAAAAATAAATCCCCCCAATTGTGATAGTTGGTCCTAAGGATTGCTTTCACAAGTCCACTTTCCAATCTTGATTAGAAAAATCTATAATAATAATAATAAT
>ML846880.1:0-10304 GCA_009831015.1 Picea engelmannii
TAAGGAATTCTAACCACCTGCTTTGCCTGGTATTTAGAGTTGGCTATCCAAATAAATATTTTAGAACACTATGGTCTATCCTCAACTCAAATGTTTTTCCCATGAGGTAGTGCCTCCACATATTCAAGGCATGCACTTTGGATTCCAATTCCAAATCATGAGTAACATACTACCTTTCATGCTCCTTTAATATCCTTGATTCATAGCACACCACATACCCATTCTGACTAAGGACTCCACCAAGCTCTTCTTTACATGCATCGGTGCATACAATGAAGTCTTCATTTGGATCAACAATATTTAGTATTGGAGAACTTGTAAATAAATTCTTCAAGTGTTGGAAACTCCTTTTACAATCCGATGTCCACTCAAACTTCACAACCTTATTCTACAAGGAAGTGATTAGGTGTGCGATATTTGAGAATCTTTCAATGAATACTTTCTAGTAACCTGCAAGTCCCATGAATGATCTCATCTCAGAGACATTACTTGGTGTTGGAAACCCCTCAATGGCATTTATCTTTTCTGGGTCCACTTCTATTCCTTCCTCTAAAATGATATGGCACAAATAATGAATTTGCTTTTGATAGAATGAGAAATTTCTGAATTTGGCATACAACTGATCCTCCCTCAATACCTGTAACACAATTTTCAAGTCTTGTTTGTGCTCTTTAGAATTAGAATATATAAGAATGTCATCCAGGAAGACAATGACAAACTTATCTAAGTATTCTTTGAAAATACCATGCATTAGATGCATGAAGACAATAGTTTCATTTGACAACCCAAATGGCACCACTGTGAACTCATGGTGGCCATACCTCATTCTGAAGCAGTTTTATTGATGTCTTATTATTTAATTCTTACCTGAGGATAGCCTAACCTGAGATCAATCTTCTATAATATTTTTTCATCTTTCATATGATCAAAGAGATCATCTATCCTTGGCAAAGGATACTTGTTCTTCACAGTTACCTTATTCAACTGTCTGAAGTCAATGAAAAGTCTCAATGTTCCATCCTTTTTCTTCACAAATAATGCTAGGTCACCCCAAGGTGACACACTTGGGCGTATATACCCCTTCTTCATAATCTCTTCAAGTTTCATTTGCAATTCCTTCAATTATGGTGTACTCATCCTGTTAGGGGTATAGGATAATGGGGTTGCTCTAGGCATCAGATTGATGGAGAAATAAATATCTCTCTTGAGTGGAAATCCTGGTATTTCTTTAAATACATATTCAAACTCTTTTAGGACTACATAATATTCAATATTTGACACCTTATATTTAGGTGTCTTTTCCATATGTCTTGCAAATATTTTACACCCTTTCCTGTAACTTTTCTTCAGCTGCAAGGATGTAACTTCTCTGATGGTTACTACCCTAGGAATTCCCTGTATTGTCCTTAATTTCCATTCCTCATACAAGAAAGTAAATTCCTTATTATAATAGTCTAGGACAACATGATGTTGGTCCAACCAATCCATACCAATTAGGAAATCACAGGGACCTAAATGTATGATGTTTAAATCTACCCTAGTGTGTAGTCCATTCATGTCCAATGGGCATTGTTATCACCGAAAAATCATCCACAACATTACAAACAATGATTGAAGAAAGACATCAATTCCAACAACAATCAATACACCTACGACATCAAAATCCATTAAAAAGGCATAAAACTATATACTTGGTCCAAAAATTAAAGTGCACAAATTCATCAAAGGAACCACACGCACTGTGCATAGAATGCTCAGGATAACAAAACCCTAAATGCTCACTATGCATAGAATTCACAAGATGCGTGATTGTTTATGAGAAAATCCACAAACTTCTTATGAATGACGCATTTATGAATCTTGTTGGCCTCTCAACCACTTCCAGTCCGACCCCCAACACGATTTGACACTCAAATCTGAGTGAAATCTAGGTTGGAGGTTGTTCAAGGGCTAGGAAGTTCCCTAAAAGGCCCCTTGTTCACACTATTCTTCTTGGAGAATCCTATTTTCACTTTGAATCATTCAAGCACTATAGCAAGGACCATTCCACTCATCTCTTGAGAGGATTGACATTGTATTTCTTCACCATTGTCACTTGCCATTGTATGAAGAGAAGAGCTCTGTATTAGGGAACTCAAGAGCCCTCCCAAGGAGGAAGAGGGGATTCATAAGTCCCTTCCTTTCTCTACAGTGATATCCTATCAATACATTGATCCATTGGTAGCTATATGAATGTCATTTTTTGTTTTTCATGGTTCTAGTTCTTGCAAGCTTATCTAACATTTTTTTCTTTTTGTCTTTCTTTTTATTTCCTTTTTGCACGTGTATTTGGTTATATAATCAAATCACAAACCTCTGTCTTGTTTACATGACTTAACTAGGTAAGTAAGTGTTGTGTTTTTTTCTCACCCATGTGACAAAGCCAACACAAAAGATTGGAGACCATACTCAAGATTGTGAATCAAATTCCTCCCTATTTAAGTCTTGAGAGAACTTCTTTCTAATTGTTTGGATATGCAGGTACCAAAACCAGCCTAATCCAATCTTCCAAAGTTAGAATTCAGAGCCAAGGCAAGAGAATTTCATTTGGAAATTTATTTCTTGATGCGTGACAGGAAGTTTGGGGATTTCAAAGCACATATATGTGCATTCAACACATTATGCTCTCTGTGCACATAAATTTTTTTATATACTCATGCATTGTGCACATTCTGTTCCCTTAGTGCGACTGTCAGAACTACATCCTATGCACAAGTTCAGTTTTTGGAAAATTGTAAAGATTTTATGAGTAGTTTGAGGGCCCCTTGTCTTCAGATTTTAATTTCCTGCACTTTGTAAAGCAATCACACTTCACTTAGAGTCCTTTCTCACAAGGAAGGTTATCTAGCATGAGCACATAGGGGTAACAAGAATCACTATTCTTCTCTTTTATTTGTTTCCACATGGATGGCTCATTTGGCATTTAAAACTTTGAGTTAAAGTTATTTCTTTTTCAAATACAAATCAATTAATTTGGGACTAGAAATCAATTTTAACCCTCAAGTATGCTCTTCCCCCGCACCCAAGTGTGATCTTGGGAATCAGAAAAGTTGGTTGAAAGGAAATTTGATCTCCCTTAAAAAATCATTAGGAGAGGAAAAAACCCCCCTAGGGTACCTCTTATTTTTGGAAAATTATCTTAAAGCTTTGTAAGGGGCCATACACGCCCACATGTTTACAATCTTATGATAGTTTCTTAAAGATTTCTTAGTCTCGACAACAATCTAGGAAAGTTTAAAATATCAAGTAATGGGCCCATACATGCCCACATGTCTACAATACTAGGATAGTTTCAAAAGATTTCTTAGTATAGACAACATTCTATGGAGTTTAAAGGATCAAGTAAGGACCCATATGTCCACATTGCTAGTTCTCTAGGGCTTTAAATATTATGCAAGGTTGTACCAAAGAAATGTAGTAAGATAGGTAAAAATATTTGTAAGGACCACATGAATTCCACATGCTGCAATATTACACTTAACTTATTAAAAATCTTTTGCACACTTTTCACTTTCTTGCACACAAAGACACTCATCACACACATAATTTGTATTAGAATAGTGGAGGTTGAAGTAATATTTCTTTTTAAGTACCCACAAAGTACTTCAAAGGAACTCCGAAAGATCCAAATACTTCTTTAGAAATTATCCACACCAATTAAATTCAAATGAGGTTGGTCCATGAACCCAATCTCTCAGCCCACTCCATCTAAAAATTTTCTAAAAACGCACTAAACTTTCCTCCACATGAGGTTCCTAAATAATTTTTTTAGTCTAGGTAGGATCTCAGCGGTAGGTATCCAAATAACCCCCCATTATTAGGCTCTCACATTTTGAAACAATAGAAGTTGAGAATAAGGATACTTCAAATCCTCCAAGTCAAGTGTTCCTATACCATAAGGCAGGGAAATACCCGTGAAGGGTCAAAGCCCAAGGTCCGGTTTTTCTATGCATCTCTCCTTGAGTCACCCAACTGTTGTGAGGGTATCCAGCCTGTGACCAGTTTTTTAGGCCGAAAATCTAAATGTTTCACTTTGATTGAGGTACTTAGTGGCCAAAAATAGGATATCTACCCAGGTGGCAGTTATGGGCTGCAATCACACCTTGATAAGATTTTGTGTGGCTATTGGGAAATATTGCCAACTCTTTCGAGATATGCACCATCTACCCCTCATTATAACTTATTACTTCAACCTTCACTAGTTCCTCTTTCAGTGGATTTATACCCCACTGTCGAGTGCTATTGAAAGGCCCAGTGCTAAATTGAGAGGAAGGATGATAGGTCTTTTAGGACACGAGCATTTATTTTTGCTCTTTTTTCTCCCATGCGGACATAATCAACTTATCCACTTGCTTGTTTATTTTATAGTTGATGTATGATGTTCATTTGATTACATGCAATTGTGAGTTATACTATTTTGTGAAGGTCAAAATATTAAAAATCACTTGTTCATTTATTTCCCTCTTGTCACCATTTGCACACATTCACTTTTCTAGTCAGAACCATAGGGGAAACACAAAATCCCCGTCGTTCTAGATGCTTGTAGAATCTCCCTCCTATCCTAGGAGGAGTCCCTAGTCTTTCCAAATCACCAGCTCAACCATCTCACACCCCAGTGAGCGCCACTATTTTGAGATCGACTTTAGTTGGTTATAATTTGCTTAGGTCAAATACCCAAGGAAATCCATCTCTTGGTTCTCCTTCACAAGGAGGCGAGGGTAAAAATTATTCTCAAGGAAGAAGTACAAACCCACCAAATCCCTCTCAAGAAACATGTTCATTACCTACACACAATGGATGGAGTTAATCCTCCGCCAAACCCCCCTTTTCCATACTTGGCATCCCTCAACATTCCTAATTTAACCAAACTCACGAATGACCCCATTTTACATGATCCCACTTGGCCCAATATGCCTACCAAATTGCCTTCAAAAATTTCGAGGTTTGAAGGAAAACCAGGGGAAGACCCCACCAACCATGTTATGACCTTTCACTTATGGTGATCTTCAAACAACATCATGGATGATTCCATCCACTTGAGGTTATTTCAAAGAAACCTGACTAGTTCATCAACCAAATGGTATGTGGACGAAAAATCAGGGTCCCATGTGACCTTTGAATCATTGGCCAAGGCCTTTTTATCCTTTTTCCAATTAGCAGTTCTGTTATCACTGTAAAAAAATTTATGTTGGAAACCCAGCCTCAAAAATTAGTAGGAGACTAAGTTATTATGGAGGAGTGATATATTGGTGGACGAGGCCATATATGGTGGACAAGGCTAAATATAGAGGAGAGGTAAAGTAGATGGGGCCCGATGGATCATGATCTTGAGCGCTATCAAATCAATGGTCGAAGGATGCATCAAGCAAATAAATAACGCACCAGTTAACATCCAAGAGGCACACAGATGAAAATACCATGGTTTTGTTCCGAAGGTACGTGGTGCCACCAGATGCATATCGGGGGGAAGAGTAGGTAATCCTAAAACCGCCCAAGTTCGCCCCAATGTCACATGTCAGAAAGCCATTTGATGTATGTCAAATCCAAGGATTGCATGGGAAAAGGGACAGCTGGTCAAATCACTTTATGCCACTTGTTTTAGTACCTTCTGTCCATGAGATGTCAGGTGAGCGCCGCTAGATGACCAATTCAAAGGCTCATCATTCAGAATAGATTGACCGAGCATGAAAAACCATTGTACCTATAAGTACTTTGTCAGTAATTCATGATTAGAACTTGATGACTACCGTCCTTCAAAATATGGATGGCATTACTCTATTTTGGGCAATCAACACTTCATTCATAAACAAGGTAATTACAAATTGGATCAGCTTCCTAATTCCTGTGCAATTAAAGGAGATAAAATTATGTTTTCTGCAAAAACGGGAAACATGGACAAAGCAAACTGAGTAGCTTTCAGTGAACCAGGATTTTCAAGGAATATAACAAATTCATCATTGAAGAAGAAGGAGAAATTGGTTGCTCGAATCTTAGCAACAAAATTTCATACAAAGCATGCGGGAGAGCTAGGAGCGGATAAAGAGGTTAGATTAAATCCCATCATGAAGAATTTACTCATCAACAGATACACAGACGAGAACCATACACGAGCTGTCAAAAGGAAGCAGAGCAAGCATCAGAAGACAGAGGTAAATGCTGAGGTGGTTTAAAGCGTTGGAGAAAATCAGCTTGCTTGGCTTGACACCCTGAAGGAAGAAATTGCTAGTCTGAAATAGTTTTCAAGATAAATTTAGTATGTTTCAGAGAATTTTGTAATGATGTAGACATGTGGCATTCAAAGAGAAAATATCAAATATGTCAGTTTTTTTTATAACGCTCCCTATAAAATAGGAGTACAATTGTTACACATTACTCCTTTTCTGTAACTTATGTCTATTTTTAGAACTGTAGGGAATTTGATTTTTTTTGAATCACAGATGTAATCTACCTATATATATATTATTCCAAAGATAAATGAAAAGAGGATTGAATGGAGAGGGGCATGCCCTCGTAGCAGGAGTACTTTGTAAATTCCTAGAGCCTAATTGAATATATAATGCATAAGTGTTTGAACTTTTTATGAAAAGATTCTAATGGTGGTGATATGAGTTTTGTTTTATCGCATAGTATGTATTCTGCGTGCCTTAAATTTCCATTTTTATTTTTATTCTGTTTAAATTGGAGAGTTAGAAGTCCATAATTCATCGTATGATGCTCTCGACTCAAGCAATTTAAATTGTGTATGTTTCTTCTTAACTAATTCAAAATTGATTTCAATAATGCTCTGATGCGGTTAATTGTTTTTCCTTTTCGTCTTTCACCCTGAAAATTCTAATTTACAACTCAGATTCATTACCTCATTTAGCCTTTATCCTTTGGATAGTTGTAATGGTCTACTATTGTTTATTTACTTTCGACTCCATAGCCCTGAGTGTCCCTCCCTTTCCTTGCCAACAACTTTCTAAAACCCCCGAGACAACCAAATCAAGCCACTGATTATCAAAGAAATATCAAGTGACAAGAGAGAGCCCTCTCTGAGTTGAGCAATCTAGTTCCCAACTCTAAAGTAGTTTGAAACAATTACCTCTGTCGTTTTTCTATCATCCAGAAAAAATTTACAGAGTGCTAACATTCTGGCGTTGTTGCTGAGTAACGAAGGAAATTTTTTCCTTGGGAAAGAATGACATGGTTGAGTTCTAAGGTCTGAGAGAAGTAGACACTTAGGCACATATTGGCTATATTCCTGATCTGGCAACTCCACACATTAAACAATTAGATTGAAGGTGATTCCACTGGTAGAAGAATCCAAAAATTTAAATTTTCACTGGTGACTCCACTCTCAATGCAGAATCCAACTTCCAGAAGATCATTGGTGACTCCACTAACTGAAGATGACATCCTTGAAAGAGGTATGAAAAAGAATTATGGTAGAAAAAAAGTACCTAAAATGGTAATTTTTCCAAGGCATTTTATTGTTTGTTATAAGTTGCTTCGGGTACTTTCTTGAACATGCTAAACAAATTTTTCTTCACCTACTGCATGAAAAGAATTATCATGATAATATTGAAGTTGCCTATCCTCCTCTTAATATTATACAAATATCCCCTCAGTTTATTACTGACCTTGATCAAAATCTCCCACCTGAACCATATGATACCTACAACCAAGATGATAAACTTCATGAGACCAAGGTTGATATTTTCCATGGTTCCCGAAACCATTTCCTCTATCCTTTTGTCTTCTCTTGTTCTCCATGTTCAACACATTTCCTGATGTCTCACCTGTGCTTTTCCATCCCATTTCCTCAATAAGGATAACACCAACAACATCATCGAATTTTAATGTATTTGAACCAGAGACATAGTTACTTACAACCATGACCAAGCCATTCCAACTTTCTGGCAATGAGCACAAGATTAGAAGAGCCCTGACCTCATCATCATAGTCCACTTTTATAGAACTTAGTTGATTAGTAACTGTATTAAAATAATTTAAATGATCTGCAACAGAACCACCTTCCGACATATTCATATTAAATAATCTCTTCATTAGAAATACCTTATTGGACGCCGAGGGTTTTTCATACAATTTGGCCAATGCGTCCATCAAACCCTTCATTGTATTTTCTTTGGAAATATTGAAATCCATCGACGCTGCCAGGCTTAGCCCTATCGTTCCTAGAGCCTTTCTGTCAAGAATCTCCCATTCTTTGTCCTTCATAGCCACCGGCTTCTTTTCTATTCCACCCAATGGTAGGAATAGATCCTTCTGATATAAATAGTCTTCCATATGCATCTTCCATAATTGGTAGTTTTGGTTGTTAAATTTCTCAACCCTAAACTTTCCATCTTCTGACATTGCTCCCACTCGAACTAGGAACCCTCTTTTCCTGCGAGTTACCTTTCGCTCCGATACCAGTTGTTAGAAAAACAGGACCATGGAGAAATAAAATAAAAAAAATGTGGAAACAAAACATAGAAGATACACAATACAATAGAGACAGAGATTTACGTGGTTCACCCAGCGTGGGCTACGTCCACCAGAGAAATTACTAGGTCCTCCCTTTATTATTATCCAGCATATGAAGGGATACAACCTACAAAAAAACCATTGTAACTTCCGCTTCTTTCTCTCACAATCTCCCATCTCAGAATAGAATATTCGCCATCATCCATAGCAACAATACATTTCCCTCATAAAAGAGGGTTTCCTTCTAGGGAAAAAACCCTAACATAATTTCTACCATTAGATTTGCGACCTTATAATGAACGATCCAGATTTACAATGAAATTACAATATATATTTACAAGGAAATTTTTTCTTCGGGGGATTCGCCCCTGAACCCCCACTGGGGGCCCACTTGCCCCCAGATCCCCCGGACCCTGCAGAGGGGGTACCCCCCCTCTACACTCCCCCGCGTGGAAGAGTGTATATACTTCTGAGGTGTAAATAGTTCATGGGGTATAAACACAGATGAAAGTAAAATACCTCTGAATCAGAAAGATAATCAGGCTCCACAACCAAAAATCTCCCACTTGGAGACTGATCTCAACAACTCCACCGCTGCTGTATATGTTGGACTTTGAACCTTCTTAGACCTGAAAAATTTCTCATCTTCATCTTCATTCTTGAAGATCAACTGAAACTGAGCAGGAACTCAGTTTCTCCCTGGTTACTCCCTTTGTTAACATGTCTACAGGATTCTGGTTGGTGTGTATCTTTTCCAACTTCAAATGTCCATCTTCCAAGGCTGATCGTATGAAGTGGTACCTCAACTGTATATTCTTAGTATTCAAATGGAAGGATGAGTTCTTTTCAAGATGAATGGAACTCTCACTGTCACAGTATAACCTGCTATTCTCTTGATTCTTTCCCAATTCCTCCATAAACCTCTTTAACCAAATCATCTCCTTATGAGCCTCTGTAGCAACAACATACTATGCCTTTGTTGTTGAAAGTGCAACAACCTTTTGCAGTTTCAAAATCCAACTTATTGTTGTTCCACCTATAGTAAAAACATACCCTGTGGTACTCCTCCTGCTATCTTTATCACCTGTCATATCTGAATCAACATATCCATGTAGAAAAGTGTTTGAACCTCCAAAACATAATGCATGAGTAGTAGTACCTCTCAAATACCTGAGAATCCACTTTACTGCCTCCCAATGTTCTTTACCTAGATTGTTCATATACCTGTTCACAACTCCCACTGCATGTGCAAACCATTGCATACATCAAGCTACCAACTGCTGATGGATAAGGGACCCTGGACATGTATTCTATCCCCTCCTATGTCTTGGGACACATTTCCTTAGTTAATTTGAAATGGATGGCCAAAGGTGTACTAACTAGTTTTTCATTCTGCATTCTAAACCTCTCCAACACCTTCTCTGTGTAATCACTCTGAGACAATGTCAGTTTGCGATTTTTCCTGTCTCTTGTTATTCTGATACCAAGGATTTTCTTTGCAGCACCCAAATCCTTCATCGCAAATAAATTGGATAATTTCTTCTTGAGCACATTTATATCCTGCATATTAGACCCTGCAACAAGCATGTCATCTACATACAATAGCAAGATAATAAAGCTTCCATTTTCTATCTTTTTAAAATAAACATAGTGATTGTTGGATTACTGAGAGGGGGGGTGAATCAGTAATAGAGCAATGTAATCCCTTTTAACCATATAATCCAAGTGCTATATCAATGAAGCATTATTATCCAATAACTGCAGAGTAAATAAGCAATGAACAAATGAACAATCAT
>ML846880.1:10404-29088 GCA_009831015.1 Picea engelmannii
AGAAAAAACAAGAAGCATGATTTTATCATGGTAGTAGTGGATAAGCTTACTAAAGTTTCCCATTTTATTCCAATAAATCTCACACACAAGGAAGCCAACATTTTTTATATTTTAATGAGAGAAATTACTTAACTAAATGATATACCCAAGATTATTGTGTCTGACATAGATCCAAAATTTACATTAAACTTTTGGAGAGGATTATTATGGTATTTGAAACAAATGTGAATTTTAGCACAACTTATCATACAGAAATAGATGGGAAGACAAAAAGGGTGAATCGGGTGACAGAAGACGTGATAAGGATGTATGTGATGGATAAACCATCCAAATGGGAGGAATATTTTCATTTGGTAGATTTTGTTTATAACAATTGGTACCAAGCATCTCTAAAGATGATCCCATTTGAGGCACTTTATGGAAAAAAGTGCAACACACAAGTGAGCTGGGACAACCCAGTAGATAGAGCAGTGCTTGGTCCATAACTACTCAGGGAAACGGAAGAGAAGATGATAAAAATAAAATAGAATTTAAAGGTTGCCAAGGATAGGAAGAAATACTATGTTGATAAAGGCATAACTCACCGAGAATTTAAAGTGGGTGACCATGTGTTCTTGAAATTAAAATCCAAGAGAAGTTTCCTAAAGTTGGTAATTTTTTCAAAGATGGCAGGATGTTATTGTGGGCCATTTGAAATCCTAAAGAGGATTGGTCCTGTAGCATATATTCTTTCCTTACCAACATCAATGTATATTCATAATGTATTCCATGTATCATTGATTAAAAAGTATGTACCTAATGTTAATCATGTCATTGATTGGAATGTGATTTAGGTGAAGAAAGACGGAGACATTCAAGTGCATCTGGTCTAAATATTGGACCAAAAAATAAATCAACTCTATAATTGAGCCGTAGGGATAGTAAAGATCCAATGGACCTAGTACGGTTCTGAATATGTACCTTGGGAGAACGAGGATGTTATGTGGGAACAATACCCACATCCTTTTGAAGACTGTTGAAATTTTGGTTGTATATGTGTATATAACTACACTGAGGACAATGCATAAATAAGGGGGAGGGGAATGTAATACCCCTAGGGAAAACCCTAATTGTACATATAAGACAATGAGATGATGGTACAAGGTCTTTAGTTTGATTCTAAGCACATTGAGTCAGTGTGTGGGAATGTCATACCAAAAAAAGTGTGCACATTTTATAATGTATTATGCACCTGTGTAAGTGTGCGAGGATTGTGCACTAAAGGAAGGGTGTGCACCATCCTAAGTCTACATCCAATGAAATAAGTGTGTAGTTTTAGGGCCAGAGTGCCTTTGTATATATGTATTTTGAGGCCAAAGTCCCTATGTGCTTATTAGGATAGAGAGCCATATGTTAAATGTCCAATGAGACATCATTGTAATATGTGATCACATGAAAATATTAATGAAAACACATCATTGCTTCATACCAACCATGTAAAAGAGTATGGTGGGGTAAACTCCACTAGATATGGGAAGGGGACTAAGCTAGGGGGCTTAATCCCAAGTGAATCCTATATTAATATTCCTTAAAGTATAAAGTATGGATAATTATTTTATCCTAAGTTCTAAGGACGGGGACAAGTGGGCCCAAGGTAGTTCTCAACATATAAAGTGTCAAGTTGGGAACATGCATACATATAGTTTGGACTTAGTTCATTTTCCTATCACATATCATCATTCCTTCACTCACTCAGTTATCACTCGTACCATGTTGTTAATGTACCTATACCCTAGTTAGATTTGGATTTGGATAGAAGAAGGAGGTTTTCATGCCTATAGGATATTGGAGAGGCGGGTTTTCAGGCTCGTGATCATTCTGTCGAGGTGAGAGAATTGTTGGGAATTAATTTTGAAAGGTTCCAAACTACAACTACAGGGATTTAAGACTTCTTGTCCATCCTGTTGATGAAGCCCAAAAAAGGAAATGGGAAACTGAGGGACTATTGAGTAGAGAAGGGGCACACTTCCTTGGGTGGGATAGACATGTGGAGAATGAGGGATTGTAGGGTGTTAGTTAAAGTTATCACATGTGCCTAAGTTTCCTACTATCTAAGATACCTTAGCCTAGTTAGGAATCCCTTACTGAGGTGTATTTTAGTAACAGATCGGGGGTGATCCATTATTGAGAGTTATGCACAGTGCAGTCTAAGGCTAGGAGGAATGTGGAAGGTCTGTACATATTTGGTGTTCTTTTAATCAAAGATAAGTGTCAATTTTGTGTTAATTCATGTGTTTTGTTAATATTTATGAATTGTTTTTCATGGGTTTTTCCTTTGCATGTTGTATGCGTCTTTCTGTTATTATTTTGTATGAATCAATGCAATTGTAGAGTATTTTTATGATTTAGATTAGCATCAAAGTTTGAAATTTTAATTGGCATAGCCCATTTGGTGACTAGGGATGTTACACTACTAGGGGTAGTTGATACGTCAACTTCCCTAGGGAGTAACTTTTACATACAATATTTGTTTGTGGCACCTGATACCTCGTCGAAAAGGTCTATCCGAGGAGTACACATTTTGAATGGGAAAATATGGGCCTTTGACATCTATTAGGCACTACCACATCAAAAAAATCGTCATTTAGGACCTCAAAATGACTTGTTGATGGGGCAGAATTCACCCTACAAAAGTAAGGCGTACTCCCCATACCAACTAGACTATACATCAGTTGGTTTAGGAGACCCATATGGGATTTGGACCAACTAACATTGTTGGTTATGAGGGTGAAAATGGGTGATTGTGTAATGCAAATAAAAAAATGAAGAATATGTATAGAAAGAAATATAATCTATTGTTAATCTATCATATCATATCCTAACTAGGAGTGAACTATAGCAACCAAATGAGTTGTAAATGAAACTAAAATCTTCCAGAAACCCCATACAGATAGATGAAATGAAGGTGCATAGTTAGAAACATGAGAATACATACATATAACCAGAAGTGTCCAAATTATATTTCTGCATACATTAACAACTCATCAGCTCAGGACTTGAAAATATAAGAAAGAATAACAATAAAGTAACATAACATTGTTGAAATCAGATTAGTCTATCAACAAACATTTTTCTTATATTCCATGTGATCAACATACATTCTACTTGAAGAAATTCACAGCAAAATCAACTACACACACAAGTTCTTCTCTCTTTTGAAAAATAGCCCTCAGGTATTATTAATATTAATCAACACCATGTATGTCCTTGAATTAGTTCTTTAGTTTATACAATTCTTGAAGATCCATTTCTAAATGGGTATCTTCTTCTATTTATACCATCGTTTTTTCTAATTGTCTTGTGACTCTTTGTATTCCCTTAAATAAGTTGTTACAAAACAATTCATCTCCCTTATTCCTGATGACAAGTATACAAAGAAAAGAAAAAAATGGGAGTAGTTCAGAAAACAGAAAATAGGGAGTAGGTAATGGAAATTTTGAATTTGTTATTTTCTCCTTTTATGAATTCTTGACTCGGAGGTATGCTACTAAGATTTCCAGTTGATCATGTAGGGATATGAGTCTATGGAATTCCATCTCTTCTACGGTAGCCATGTTTAAATTTATGTTGTCATCGAGGGTCTGCATATCCTTTGATAATGTATCCATGAATGCCTAAACCATAGATAAACCTTTTTTAGCTAGATAAGGCGTTGTTCTATTAGGTATGTTTCTACTATGGTGGCTACCTCAGTGACTCTTTGTTAGTGGCTCATGTTGTCTTGTACTTTTTTTACCATTTCCTCCATTATAATAGTGTTTCCAAGCTCCTATATGATGCACGAACATCCTGCCTCCAAAAACAACCTTGTTTGGCTAGACCTAAGGGGGTCTTGAATTATTTGTATTTTCTTGTGTTATTTTTTAATTCTAGAAGAATTCCATAAGATAGGGTTGTTGGGTTGAAAGTATTGAATGTAATTGAATATTAATTATTAATAATATCTCGATAGAATTGTGAGAGTTAGAGATATCATAGGAGGGTTTTGTGGATCTTAGAAGATCCTAGAGATTAATTTAGGAATGATTGTTTTGGTCTGAATAGATTCTGGTTCAGAATTATTTGTGTTAAATATTGTAATCCTTCGAGCATGAGAGGTGTTGCCAAATAAATGTAGAATAGGCCAAGGAGGAGGCCATTAAGTGAGAAAATCAAGCCATTGAGAGTTGGCCATCTAGAGAGGAAACCAGGCCAGAGAAGGACATAAGGCTTTATGTAAATCTAATGTACAATATGTGTACAATTGAGTAATATAATCACTCTATTTCGACTGTTAAATGATGTGTTAGAACTTTGTTGAGTGTATGTGTTTGAATGGTGAAATTCTAGTTCGGAATTTGTATATGGTATGTGTTCGCATGTTTTACAAGAAGAGTGTGCTTGACATTGACGGCAAGAACAACAATGAAACCAAACCTTGTGTAAGATTTTTTTGCAAGGAGTGCACAGATCCACAATTCGGCTAAGTGTCGAAGTGACTCTTTAAGAATCCGTGAGAGAAGAAGATGAGAAATCTCAGAAGAGATAGCAGTTGCCAGAAGTGTAGATGAGGTCCAAGAGATGAACTTGTAGGAGGAGCAAAGGACGAGACAATTGAACACTTAGAAAACCTTCTAATTCAGATATATCAGAAGCTCGGGAGGAAGAGCGATAGTGGTTGTTGGATCATTGATCCAGAGGACCCACAATCATCTGATCAAATCAAGATGCACGAGTCTTAGCACTTTGCACATGCAGGTGAGGGATCTTGCCAAAGTTCTGAAGTCCCAAAGTAATTTGAGATCGTTCATCACTAGGAGGAGAATCTGGTTCCTTGATCATCGGGAGATACGTGTTGGCAGACCGTGAATTCAGAAGGGAGAAAATTTTGAGATTTGAAATCCCTGAAGTCTGGAGAGCCAGAGATTCAGATTAAATTTAAACCATCAAATCCATAGGGATACATAGCGACGGATCGTGAGCTTTGGAGAAATCGCTTCAAGAGTTTTAGTTTGAGATTTGAAATTCCTGAAGCTCGGAGAGCCAGAGAGACGAAATTTTGAAGTTGTGTCACATCAGGAGACCATGTCACCATACAATTTCAACAAGGACATGTTACATACCACATCAACAAGGAAAAGTGGTAGACCACATCAGCAAGGACATGTGCTAGATCACATCATCGAGTGACATGCAAAAACCACTCGACCCGTGCCAAGTCAACAGGTGACGTGTTTAATGTTATGTCACTCCGGGAGATTTACTTCAGAAGTTTCACCACCAACATGAAAAATGATTCGAAGTCCAAAAGGCCAAAATTGTGAATGGGCCAAAGAGCCAAAGTAGCGAAGGACAGAGTCCCGAAGTCCCAAATGCCAAAGTCCTGAAGTGGACACACGTTTTTCGATCTAAAGATCACTTCGGGTGTATTCTCAACCATTGATCATATTATAGGGGAAGTGAAAGTTGAGACTTGAGATCTCTGAAGTTCGGAGACCCAAAGGAGATATCGACCATTGATCGAGAAAGGGTCCGTAGAACTATTGATCTGGTTGAAATGTCAAATTCCCGAAGTAGAGGTAGAGTCATCGATTGAGAAGGACAGGTGTTCGTAGATCATCAACTCTGGAATATTGACATATGGAGGAAAGAAGGGTTTGAGATTTGAAACTCCCAAAGCCTGGATCATGAAATAAACCTCAATCGTTGATTTAGTAAGGTTAGGTCTAATCTAGAGAACTTGAAAGGACAGATCTGAACCGTCAGTTCAGGAGCACCATCAAGATCATGAGATCGATGGTCCCATCACATTTCAGGGATTGAAGATGCGAAAACATTAATAAGTTGAGGGCAGGCCACAATCGAAACCATAGTTTTGGAGAAAGGACACATGGAGGATCGAGGTAAATTGCGTGGTGAAACGTAGTTTGATCCAAACCACCTTTGGATGCACCTGCAATCGTGTGGTCACGAGAGATCATCACCCAAGGTCATATAAAAAAACAGAGTTATCGCTTGCTAGACCAAGATCGTGAAGTAGCTTTTGAATAAGCATGTGGTCACCACCAGTGGTCATGTAAAGGAAGGGGCTTAGAATCCAAAGAAGTCAAAAATGACTAACTGTAACTTCCATAAATGATGAAGAGTTACGACTGCCAGAGAAGCCACATAATCTTAGAATAACGGCAATTAATGATGAACAGGTTCTGGATAACTGCTAGAGAAGCCAAAGAATATCAAGATAACTACCACTTATGATGAACAGATTCAACATAACCTCTAGAGAAGACAAATAGTTGCAATGATGATCATGCAGAGGACTCCGTGTGAGATAGACATGCAGAATAGAGAAGAGAGTGTGCTTTTTGGATAGTTAGGCATGTGAGTGGAAAGTGACGGTGTGCATGACCTAAAGCAAAGATGAGAGGCAGAGTGTATAGCATGTAGAGGTAGCACAGAGCATAAAAGACAGAAGAGAATTTGAACAAGGGGTGGTGCGTAGGAGGAAAAAGACCAGATCATAGAAGCAGAAAGATGCTGAAGCGGAATAGTGCATAGAAGCTAAAGAAGGCAGAGGAGACATGGAGCTGTAACAGACCATATCAGAGATAGATCAAGTAAGTAAATTTTTGTAATATTCAATTAGGGTGGTAGGGTAGTTCTAGGGAGGATTGTAGTCCTATAAATTCTATTTGGCGCTAGAAGATATTATGGGAGTTGGTGCTTCCATCTAGTTGGTGCTAGAGAAACCTGGGAGTTGGTGTTTCCATCTAGTTGGTGCTAGAGAAACCTGAGAGTTGGTGCTCTCTACAAGTTGTAGCTTTCTATCAGAGGTTGTAGCCTCATATTTAAGTTGGTTCTCAAATAATATGATGTACATGAAGGTTGGATCTTGATTGACATCCAAAGAAGAAGAGGTTTTCTCCCTTTATGGGTTTCCTCATAAAAATATGTTTCTCTGTGTATTATGTGTGATTGATCAAATATTGTATATATATGCATGTTAATTTATTAGTAACACATTAAATAATAATCTAGAAAGATTCAGAAAAGAACAAGAAAAGTTTCAAGCTTATATTAAAACTGATTCACCCCCCCATATCAGTTATATTTCAAAAAATTGGTATCAGAGTTGGTGCCTTTGATCAAAGGTAGATCCATAATCTTGAACATGACTAGTCATGAAGGGATTTCAATTAATAGATCCCCTCTATTTGATGGAACAAACTTTGCCTTCTGGAAAATAAGGATAAGAACATATTTAATGTCTTTGGGTGTTGATGTTTGGGATGTCGTTGAAACTGGATATGTGAATCCTGTAGTCTTGGCCTTAAAAGATGACAAGCTGGAGTTTAGATTTAATGAAAAAGAAATGAATGTCATCCTCAGTGGACTTACAGAAGTCAAGTTTGTCAAATTCATGCATTGTGATTCAACAAAAGTTATGTGGGACAAGCTGATAAGTAGTTATGAAGGTAATGAAAAGGTGAAAGAGGAAAAACTACAGACTCATAGATTGGAATTTGAGAAGTTAAAGATGGATGAAGAAGAAACTATCAGTAAGTACTTATTATGTATAGAATGACTTGTCAACACTATGAAAGGTCTAGGTGAAAAGATAGATGAACCTTTTTTAGTCCAGAAAATATTAAGATCTCTCCCTGATAGATTTAACTCAAAGGTATTTGCTATAGAGGAAATAGTTGATCTCAAAAAGCTGACTCTAGATCAACTTCTTGGAACCCTGACTGCTTATGAAATGAGAATCACCAAAAGTAAATCCACTACAAGAGAGGCATCCTTTAAAGCAAAGTAAAACACAAACTCTGATATAGATGAGATTGAAGCAAATTTTTTGAGAAGACTGATGAAAGGATCAAGCAAATACAAAGGTAAACTACCCTTCAAATGTTTCAACTATGGTAAGATAGGTCATTTTTCATATAAGTGTCCTCACAAAAGAAAGGATCAGACATATGATGATGAAGAGAAGCACAAACACAAGAAGGTATATAAAGAGAATAATTTTAAGAAGAATAGCCTTTGTGTAAACAATGATGACGATCCTTTAGATGATGAAAGAAGTGACTCCTCTATTGAAAGTAAAATAAATGATATCATGATAATAGCTTTAGAAGACCTAAATACTAAATATACAGGAAGTGAGTTCGTTGATTTTGAAGCAGTAGTAGATCTTGAAGGAGAACTTGTCAGTGCCATGGAAGAGATTGATAGATGCAAAGAAAAGAAAATAAAACAAAAATAGTTAATGCTCAGGTATGAGAAAACAGGCAATGAACCATCTGAATAAATTTCTCTGTTGAAGGTTAAATTAGAAGAAGCTAAAAATATTGAAGACATCCTCAAACAAAAATTGAAGGAAGCCAAAACAAAAGGTGAAAATTGGAAGTTGAAGTAGTGATTGTCATAAACGATCTAGAGAAATTGCAGGCCTTATATCATCAAAATCTGACAAGTATTAAAGCCTCAGAAGGATTAGCCTCCATTCTAAATCAGTAAAGGAATTCAAAGTTGAAAATTGGTTTGGGTTATGAAGAGCGATCAATTATTAGTCAACCAAGCAACAAATAATCCATCAAGTTTGTCAAATCTACAACCATTGAAAACAACAAACCTGCAGAAACAAAGGAAGATAATCAATCACCTAGGAGGATTGAAGAAAAAGGTACAAGAATTGAATCTGTAAAAAAAAGAAATAGTACACCCTCATCTCAAGGAAATCATCAGCATGGAAGAAATTGGCCTGCTCAAAGAAGACAGCCATTTTCCAGGTACAAATATTTTTTCTATGGATATTGTTTTTACTGTTCTCACTTTGGCCACAAAGCTATAAATTGTTCTTTAAGATTTAGACATGAGCAATCAAGATTTCCAAGGGATAAATATCTGCCACAACAAAGAATGAGATAGCCAAGTAACGAACAACCACAGACTGAAAATCATGCGATTGCTGGGAAAAAGGCACAAATTAAGCATAACAATCATTATGATCCTTTATTCAATGAACCAAAATGTTACATCTTCCATAATTATGGACATAAAGCTGCAGACTGTCAATTAAAGAACTATAAGCCAGACTCAAATCATAGAGCTAAAAACGTCAAGATTTGGAAGAAGAATGAAGATAACAAGTGTGGGTTAGTATTATCATCTCAAAGACAAAAGAACCCCTGGTATATTGATAGTGGATGTTCCAGTCATATGACAGGTGACAAAAGTAAGTTCCTATCACTCAAAGAATGTAAATCAGGAAGTGTGACTTTTGGAAATGATGCTCTAGGAAAGATCAAAGGTAAAGGTCTAGTAAGCTTAAGTAATGGAAGAACCAAAGCTCAAGATGTATTATTTTTTTATGGTTTAAAGAACAATATTCTTAGTGTCAGTCAGATGTGTGATAGAGGAAGTGAAATCACTTTCAATGCCAATAATTGTAAAATAAAAATAGTGAACACAAGAGAGTTGATTGCAAAAGGGGTTAGAACTGAAAACAATGTCTATATTATGAAGGAAGATAAGGATAAATGTCATTTAAGAAAATTTGATGAAAGCTGGTTATGGCACAGAAGGCTTGGACACCTGAATTTTGATCATATTGTCAAACAGAATTATGAAGGTGCTGTGAAAGATCTTCCAAGAATATCTAAGCCTCATAACTTTGCATGTGAATCCTATCAAATGGGGAAGTTGACTCGTGCTCAATTCAAAATGAAGAGTTTCACATATTCAGAGAAATTGCTTCAACTTGTTCATATGGATCTATGTGGACCATTTCGAAAGGAAGGAACTGGAGGAGAACGTTACTTTATGCTGGTCATTGATGACTTCTCCAAACTTACGTGGGTTGCCTTTCTGAGAGAAAAATATGATTCATTTGAGAAGTTCAAAACATTTAAGGCGTTAACTGATAATCAGACAGGATGGAAGTTAAAGGAAATTCACTCAAACAGAGGAGGAGAATTTCTATCAAAATATTTCAAAGAATTATGTGACAAACATGGAATTAAAAGAGAATATACTATTCCAGGTACTCCCCAACAAAATGAAGTTGTAGAACGCCAAAATAGATCAGTTCAGCAGATGGCAAGGGCTATGATGAGTGAAAGGGGCATTTCACAAACCTTCTGGGTGGAATTTGTTCACACTACTATTCATCTTCTGAACAAAGTGCATTTAAGGACGAACAGTGATAAAACTCCATATGAGTTGTGGTTTGGTCAACCTGCATCAATCAAGCACTTCAAAGTATTTGGAAGTAAATGCTACATCAAAAATAATGATGATCATCTAGGAAAATTTGATGGTAGAGTTGATGAAGGTATGTTCTTAGGATATGCAACAAATAGTAAAGGATATAGATGCTTTAACAAAAGAATGCATAAATTAGTAGACTATATTGATGTTCCTGTGAAAGATCAACAGAGAATAAACACTAAGTCGAATGAAAAAGATGATGAGAATAATGAAAATGAAGAACAACAAATCTCAGATTCAAAAGAAGATGATGAATCAGGAGGAGAAAAGACACCCAGACAAGAAAAGTCAGGACAATAATCAGCATCAAATCCTTCCTCTAGATTTACTCAAAAGAATCATCCTGAAAGTCAGACAATTGGTGAGAAAGAAAAAGGTGTACAAACCAGGAGAAGGATAATTAAATATACCAAGCAAACACATATAGCCTTCATATCCATGGTGGAACCCAAGAACTTTAATGAAGCTAGTAAATATGTAAATTGGTTAAAATCAATGAATGAGGAATTGGATCAGATTGAAAAGAATGACACTTGGGAACTCATTCCTAGGCCAGCAAATAAAAATGTAATAGGATCCAAATGGGTCTACAAAAATAAAATGAATGAGAAAGGAAATATTGTAAGAAATAAGGCTAGGTTGGTCTGCAAAGGATATGCTCAAATATAAGGACTAGATTCTGATGAAACATTTGCGCCCATAGCAAGATTAGAAGCTATTAGAATATTTATTTCCTATGTGTGTCATAAAAGGTTTAAATTCTATCAAATGGATGTCAAGTCAGCTTTTCTAAATGGAGATCTAAAAAAAGAAGTCTATATGGAACAACCAGAGGGTTTCGAATTGTCAGATAACCTTGACTTTGTCTACAAGCTGAAGAAATCCTTATATGGGTTGAAACAAGCTCCTTGTGCATGGTATTACATACTGGATAAGTATCTTCAAGACAAAGGGTTCAAGAGAGGAACTGTTGACAACAATCTATATATCAAAACACATGGTAATGATTTTCTCATTGTGTTGGTCTATGTAGATGATATCATCTTCGGAAGTAGTAATGCTTCATTGGTACAATGGTTTGTTTCTGCCATGCAGTCTGAATTTGAAATGTCTATGATAGGGGAACTGTCATTTATTCTTGGTATGAAAATTACTTAGAGGTCTGAAGGAATATTTCTTTCTCAGGAAAAATATCTAAGAGAAATGTTGAACAGGTTTGAAATGGAAGATTCTAAACCTGTGAGCACACATATGGTCACTAGATGCAAGTTAAACAAGGATGATGACTCACCTGATGTTGATCAGAGTTCATAAAGGTCTATGATAGGAAACCTGTTATACATCACAACATCTCGTCCAGACATAATGCATGTTGTTGGAATGGTAGGAAGGTATCATTGTGCACCTAAACAGAGTCATCTGCTAGCTATCAAAAGAATATCCAAATACTTGAAAGAAACAATGAACTATGGCCTATGGTATCCTAGGGATCATAACTTTCAATTATCAATTTATTCAGATGTTGATTGGGCTAACTGCATGGATGAAAGGAAAATCATGAGTGGAGGTGCATTCTTCTTAGGAGATTCTCTTGTAGCATGGTTGAGCAAGAAGCAAGGTTCCATTTCCTTATCGACTACAGAAGTTGAATACATTGCAGCTTCCACGTGTTGTACCCAAGTATTATGGATGATTCAGACACTTACAGACTTGGAGGTAAAGTATACCGCACCGATACCAATTCATTGTGATAATATTAGTGCAATTAGTGTGTTCAAGAATCATGTATTTCACTCCAAGACCAAGCATATACCCATCAAGTATCACTTCTTGATGGAACGGGTAACCAACCCTGTTGTTTCTATGCATTATATTCCATCCAAATATCAGATTATTGATATCTTCACTAAACCACTTGCAAAAGCTCATTTTGAGTATTTATGCCAGAAATTGGGCGTGACCCTGTTATCAAGTTAAAATAGTCTATCTGATCAAGGGGAGAGTGCTCATAGTATATATAATAAGGGGGAGAATGATTATTGTCTCTCTGATCAGGGGGAGAACAAATTCACTCTCATTTTTCTTTGACATTGAAGTCAAAGGGGAAGAAAAGGCATGGTGTGGTCTGTATGCTACAATTGGAGGTCTAAGAAACATAGTGCAACCTTTTAGAGTTTCCATCAATGCCAAAGGGGGATATTGTTGGCATGTTTTACAAGAAGAGTGTGCTTAAAACTGATGGCAAGAACAACAATGAAACCAAACCTTGCATAAGAATCTATTGCAAGGAGTGCACAGATCCAAAATTTGGCTAAGTGTCGAAGTGACTCTTTAATACATTGTGAGAGAAGAAGAAGAGAAAGCTCAGAAGAGATAGAGGTTCTCATAAGTACAGAAGAGGTCCAAGAGACAGACTCGTGGGAGGAGAAAAGGACAAGACCCTTGATCACCTAGAAAACCTTCTAAGTCAAAAAGATCAGAAGATGAGGAGGAAGAGCGACAGTAATCATTGGATCACCGATCTAGAGGACCAACAACCATCCGATCAAATCAAGGTGCCTGAGAATCTGGTTCATTGATCATCGGGAGATACGTGTCAGTAGATCGTGAGTTTAGGAGGGAGAAAAGTTTGAGATTTGAAATCCTTGAAGTCTGGAGAGTCAGAGAGTCGAAGTAAATTTCAACTGTTATATCCATATGGATATGTGGTGATGGATCATGAGCTCTGGAGAAATCACTTTGAGAGTTTCAGTTTGAGATTGGAAATTCCCAAAGCCCGGAGAGCCAAAATTCTGAATTTGTGACACATCGGGAGACCACGTCAGCAAGGAAATGTGGCAGACCACGTCGGCAAGGACATGCGGAAGACCACATCAGCAAGGACATGTGGTAGATCACATCAGTGAGTGACATGTGGCAACCACTCATCCCGTGCCAAGTCAATAGGTGACGTGTGTAATGTTACGCCACTCTGAGAGACTTACTTCGGGAGTTTCACCACCAACAAATGAAAAAATCTCTGAAGTGTCAAAGGCTAAAATTGCAAAAGGGTCGAAGGGATGAAGAGCTGAAGTGGCAAAGGACAGAGTCTCGAAGCCCCAAAGTGGACACGATTAATTCAATTTGAATATCACTTCGGGTGTATTCTCAATCGTTGATCATATTACAGGGGAAGTGAAAGTTGAGACTTGAGATCTCCAAAATTCGGAGACCTGAAGGAGATCTCGATCGTTGATCGAGAAAGGGTCTGCAAAACTGTTGATCTGATTGAAAGGTCAAATTCCCAAAGTAGAGGCAGATTCGTCGATTGAGAAGGACAGGTGTCCATAGATCATCAACTCTAGAAGATTGACGTACGGAGGAAAGCAGGGTTTGAGAGTTGAAACTCTCGAATCCCAAATCATGAAATAAAAATCAGTCGTTGATTTAGGAAGGTTATATTTGATCCATAGAAATTGAAAGGAAATATATAAACCGTCAGTTCAAGAGAACCGTCAAGATCATGAGATTGACGGTCCAAATGCATTTTAGGGATTGAAGGTGCGTGAACGTTAATAAGTTGAGGGTCGATCGCAATCAAAACCACAGTTTTGGAGAAAGGACACATGGAGGCTCAAGGTAAGTTGTGGGGCAAAATATAGTTTGATCCAAACCACCTTTGGACGTGCCCGCAATCGCGTGGTCACATGAGATCATCTCCCAAGGTCATATCAAAAAATGGAGCTAGCGCTCACTAGATCGAGATCACGAAGAGGTTTTTGAATAAGAGTGTGGTCACCATCGGTGGTCACATAAAGGAAGGGGATTAATATCCAAAGAATCCAAAAATGACTAACTGTAACTGCCAAAAAATACGAAGAGTTACGACTGCCAGAGAAGCCACATAATCTCATAATAACGGCCACTAATGATGAACAAGTTCTAGATAACTGCGAGAGAATCCAAAGAATCTCATGATAACTGCCACTGATGATGAATAGATTCAACATAACCACCAGAGAAGATGAAGAATTGCAATGATGATCATGCAGAGGAATCGGCGTGAGATAGACATGCAGAACAGAGAAGAGAGTGTGCTTTTTGGATAGTTGGGCATGTGAGTAGAAAGTGACGGTGTGCATGACCTAAAGTGAAGATGATAGGCACAGCGTATAGCATGCAGAGGTAGAATAGAGTGTAAAAGGTAGAAGAGAAGCTGAACAAGGGGTGGTGTGCAGGAGGAAAAAGAGCAAAGAATAGAAGCAGAAAGATGAAGAAGCGGAAAGTGCATAGAAGTTGAAGAAGGCAGAGGAGACATGGAGTTGTAACAAACCATATCAGAGACAAAGACAGTAAGTAAAGTTTTGTAAGATTCAATCAGGGTGGTAGGGTGGTTCTAGGGAGGATTGCAGTCCTCTAAATTCTAGTTAGTGCTAGAAGATATTATGGGAGTTGGTGCTTCCATCTAGTTGGTGCTAGAGAAACCTGGGAGTTGGTGCTTCCATCTAGTTGGTTCTAGAGAAATCTGAGAGTTGGTGATCTCTACAAGTTATAGCTTGCTATCATATGTTGGAGCCTCATATTTGAGTTGGTTCTCAAAGACTATGATGTACATGAAGGTTGGATCTTGATTGACATCTGAAGAAGAAGAGGTTTTCTCCCTTTATGGGTTTCCTCATAAAAATGTGTCTCTATGTATTATGTGTGATTGATCAAATATTGTATATCTATGCATGTTAAGTTATCAGTAACACATCAAATAATAATATAGAAATATTCAGAAAAGAACAAGAAAAGTTTCAAGCTTATATTATAACTGATTCACCCCCCCTCTCAGTTATATTTCCAACAATATGTGTAGGTATCAAGTGGAAGTTGCACGCGAGGATTGTGATACATTTTTTATCATGACAGGATCACCAATGATCCTTTGAATTATATTGAAATCGAGGATGAATGGAGTCATAATTCAAATTGTATGTGTAGTTGGTTCAAATAACTTGGTTAAAATATTTTTTGTAGGTGTTGAGAAATAGGCATCGTCAGATTAAGTCAAAGGGTTGATCATGATTGTTTATTGTCGCACTAGACCTTTTCATTATTTTGTTAAGAAGGAGAGATCAAGATTAGATATCAGGAAGAGATCTACCTATATTGATGATAAAATTTAGTCCAATTTCAAAGTCCGACGAAGATAGATATATCTCATGGAAGAGGAGTTTGATGGTGTAGAGAGGGATCTGGCCATAGAACAACTCTGCACTTAACGTGTTAGATCGGATGTGTTGAAAGAATGACTATAGGAAAGTGTTCTAGGTATGGTTATGATAGACTAGATCGGCTGGTAAGAAAACCTCATGACTGGATTGTCCAGTTACCATCAGATCGGGTGGTTTGTGCATTGTAAGAATAGAGAGAAATCCGACATTATGGTCTTGACATATGTCAACACACGTATGAAACCACTCAGAGCATGACACGTGGCCCATAAATAAGACGACACGTAACATTTTCCATTTGGAAACTTAAGCATTTGGATGTCATAGATCAAGGTGAGACATGGAAGCCTAGTCGGAAATGACACGTGGATATTCCACGTCAGTAGACCCATGTGATTCGATTCCATGTCACACTAGATTGGGGTCTTTTTAATGCATTCCGAGTGGAACTTTGGTGATCCAATATTCGGTGCCAATATACATCATCCTGGCGTATGCTACCCAATTGGTAGGTGACATCAGGAGTAATCACAAGGACAATATAATCATCCATTTGAGAACTTGATCAAAATTTTGCATTGATCTTAGCCTTAGAACTTACTCACGGTTTAGCTCACCAGATCAGACTCTATGGTAGATTGAGTTCGAGCATTGAAATTTTTTTTGATCCAAAATTTTGGTAATACCATGGTTTCCAGTGCTTAGTCACGGGAGGTAAGGAAAATGGATTAGTGTCAAGTGGGAGAGAATAATTGAACAAGCTCTCGATCACAACCCATGGTCATGTGGATTGATAAAGCACCAAGAGGTCTAGTGTGAGAATTGAGGATTTTTGGGCCTGTATAAGAATCGAGAGTAGCTTGATATTGAAGTTGTGTAGAATTTTAATCATAACTCTACACATGTGGGTACGGAGATCCCTAAGGGGGTTATCATCAATTGGTATCATAGAGTGGAAATTGATTTCATGAATTGGTATTAGAGCATGGAAATTGATTTCATCAATTGGTATCAGAGATAATTCAAAATATTTTTGAAAAATAAATTTCCCATTGAAAAAGGAGGATTGTCTATATAACTACGTAGAGGATATAAAATCGAGATTAAGTTCAGCAGAAGGAATCCTTAGCATATTGTTCAAAGAGGTAGAAAAAGGAATCAGATACATACTTCCTTAGTGGGTTACTACAAAAGCATTGGACAGGAAGTTGTCCATTCAAGTGTATTAAATGTGGAGGATAAGATCTCATGGATATATCTTACAGGTAATGGTTGGTATTTTAAAATTAACTTTGGTTATGAAGATATGTATTTGCAGGTAGCAGAGAAGGAGTGGTAGCATCATTACAGGAAGTATATATATGACAGAGAAAGAGAATCTTGTGGTAGCAGAACCTTGCAACAATAGATGTTGTAAAAAATTCCTACTAGAGATTGGAAGTAAGGAGAACAAGAGGAGTTCCCAAAGGAAAGTGAGTAGGTGCAGAGCTAGAGAAGAGAAGAGGAGTGCTCATAGGGTTCCTGTAAAGTGCCTTGTGATGTAATCATTTGCAAGGAATCTGAGGAGAATGTGGAGGACCTTGAAGCATAGGTTGAGTGCTTGGATGAAGAAAGAGAAACTCAAAGGAGTTTATTTCAGGAAGAGGTCACTTACAAAGGAAGGGTTTAAATTATGTGAATCGGAGTAAGGATTATTCCTTGATGAGGATGATGAGAAATTAGAGAGATCTGTTAAGAGTCTCATGGGATATGTGGATAATTTAGATCAGCATGAGGATGTGCTGATAGAGGAAGAAAATGAGGCTAAGGAGCCTTATGTTTTTAAATCTGACATTTTGTGTATGTTTTCAGGTACTAAAGAAAGGGAGGGCAGACAGATTCATAATTATGTCATAGAGAGGGAGGAGAAAACATTGTCTCATGATGGTGATTAGTACCTAGATCACTTTTTATTAAGTGATGTAGAGATGGATGAGTAGTTGCAGGAACTTGTTGTTGCAGAGAACAAGGAAGAGGATGAAGGACAACACTCTAATATAGTCACTACTGCATTTGGGTCAAATTCCGACGGCGCGTTCGACGCAATTGCCACTTTCTATTGTCGGAAGACCGACAAACCTCGGACCCCATCAAACGTCGTTTCACATGACGTCGTTTTTTCGACGACCTAATTTTCGTCTCTCTTGCGACGTTTCAAACGTGGCAAGAGAGACGTTGCAAACGTGGCAAGACCGATGTTTCAAACATCGCAAGAGAGACGTTGCAAACGTGGCAAGAGAGACGTTGCAAACGTGTCAAGACTGACGTTTCAAACGTCGCAAGAGAGACATTGCAAACGTGGAAAGAGAGACGTTGCAAACATGGCAAGACCGACGTTTCAAACGTTGCAAGAGAGAAGTTGCAAACGTGGCAAGAGAGACATTGCAAACGTGGCAAGAGAGACATTTCAAACGTGGAAAAACCGATGTTTCAAACGTGGCAAGTGAGACATTGAAAACGTGGCAAGTGAGACGTTTCAGAGGTGGCAAGACCGACATTTCAAACATGGCAAGTGAGACATTTCAGATGTGGTAAGAGAGACGTTCTGAAGGTGGCAAGACCGACGGGAGGAGGTATTAGCTCCAACATGGTTGCTATGGGAGAAACACTCTTGAACGTCGTAAGAACGACGTCCATCAGGTGGCAACAGCAACGGCCAGGAGTTACTAGCTCCGACGTGGTTTCTATGGGAGCGACAATCTTGGAGGTGGAAAGAGAGACGTCTCGGACATGGCAATAGCGACAGGAAGAGAGTGAAAGACGTCACAATTTCCACCTTTGTGTAGTTATTTAAAAAAAAATGCAATATCAATATCAAGACCTAATAGTCATTCCAAGCCCAAAGGAGGAGTAAGTCATATAGGTGTCAGCTAGTGATAGCATACATGGAAATTTCTTCCTGCTTCATTAACATTTTCTTCAAAATTAAATTTACGACAACGAAAAGACAGAACTTATTTGCATCCTTCAGTGCACACTTTAGCTTCAGTCACTTCAACATCCATGTTATCTCTCCTTTCACTCTCAAGCCAAGTGGGAGATTGCATCTCCATTTCATTTAAGTTCAAAGCTTCATCATCATTTATGACAATAATCTATTCATAAGGATGGTCTTTGAATTCAGCCAAATGATGCAGAACAGGAGGCACACATTCAC
>ML846880.1:45717-58812 GCA_009831015.1 Picea engelmannii
AAATCTCCCTAAGGGATTACATAATATTTTCAAGGTGACTTTGTCATAATTTATTGAACCGTGATGTACATCCTCTTTCTACTAGAGATCTATTGTATATTCTCAAGGAAATCCTACCTTTTTGAAATGATCTTTTACAACTCCCTATTGGTCGTGTCTCCTAAAACTCTCCTCTCCAAAATGATATGAGAGAAATACATTTACCTCTTCTTGTTCTTTCTTATTGTTTAAAAATGAGTAGAACCCAACATATAGTCAAAGTGGTGGCCATATTGCCTTCTTTCCTCAATATAGCATTCCTCCTACTCCATGGATCATTGTTTGGTATGCCACCTCTTTGAGTACTAGTTTTTCTGGTACAATTCGAGGGAGGAGATGTGGGGCCTTTGTTGCACCATACACCCTAATATAAGTACCATGCTCCATAAGGTACCAATCCTCAATCCTTCTTATGAAAAATATCTCTTTGTCAGTGATACATAGGGTTGGTGTGTTAAATATAAACTCGTACAGAGGAGATAGAAAGTGTTCTCATATTTTCTAATATTTCATCATGTATTTGTTCTCCCATAGAACTTTGCAATATATGTGAATGGATTCATCTGATGGTTTTCATTTTCACCCCATCTTTGGGTATTGGTGGGAAATTATCATGATGTCCAAGAGGTAGGAAGACATGTGGAATATCAATAAAGTTCATGGATGAGATTCTACAACTATAGTGATGGCATCTATTAGGTTGGTCGATAGGATGTCATGCCATTTTGATGAAAATATTGCATAGTAATAAATAAGTGGCATGTATGACAAGGAGAACTAGGAGGCATATGGATTGTCGTATAACCTGCACAACATGGATACCATGTACTGGTAAGGCCTCCTTAGTGCGGTCGTAGGGTATCCACCCTTGGGTCTATGTTTGAATTGTTTGTTGTCCTTGTACCATTTGGGGAATAGCTCCTTTTTTTGTATTCAAACTTATTGAGAAGTTTTAGTTCCAACTTCTTAATCCCCTTTTCTAGGTGATAGCCTTTTTCTAAGTATTTGGGTTGAAATGATGCTATGGGTTCATTTCTATATTTACAGATGTATATGTCCCTCAAATATATGTTCTCCAGGATCCAAGTATTGGTGTTAGTGCAAGGGATCACATCAGCGTGGGCTTCTACTTTGAATACCCTATATATTCTAATGTTCTTCAATATTTTTAAGTCATCTTGGTCTTCAACGTCAGTGGATAATTTATGATTTTTGAACATCTGGTAGATGTCTTTTCATCTGAGTGCATCGCCTTCCTTTTCTATGAGTCCATAAGTGTCTCCATACATGGCTCTGAGGGTGTCAGATTCATCTTTAATTTGTTGGCCACTTCCAAAGGCCTCAGTGGTTGGCGCTTTGCTAGTCATTTTTTTTCTTGGATACATATGTGAACCTATGAAGAAATATGGGATCAATGTTAAGACAAAATCATAACTAACATAAAATATAATCTAGCTAAGTATATTAAAATATTGGAGGATTTGCTTGAGATAATGTTGGGTGGAAGTTCTCCATCTAAAGCCAATAAATTGATAGCAGGAATGGTGAGAAATTTTGTGGAAGTTAGACAATAAAAAGGTTTAAAAGATTCTCAAAATTAAAAATAGGAGAATTTCTTATGAACTTCTTCAATGGCTATCAAAACAGTTAGTGCCAAATTATTTGAAATCCATCAAAAAATTAGTATGAAAGGCTTGGATATGCTTAGCATACATCGGGTCAATTGATGATAAGGTCATCGATAAAGGTGAGGGATTAGGAGAATTGGAAAACTTACTTTAACTCCTCTAATATATCGGAGGAGTTGATACAAAATCCTCCGATATATCAGAAGAGTTGGCTATAAGTGTTCTGGAAGGTAAAATAATTCAGGAGAGTTTATGTGAACTTTTTCGATGGTTATCACACTAGTTCATGGGGAGACTCCCAACGACATTGAAATTTTAGCACCAAGGCTACTAATCTACCAAGGGAATTCTCAAAAATTGATTAAGTCTGGAAGGGTTCAGACTTGCAAGGGGTTATATTTGATATTCTTTAGGAAAAAGGCTCTTAAGATTGAAGACCAGATGGGATTTCAATTGGTAGTCAGTATATCAGTGGTGAGGTAAAGAAACATGCTAGTTCCCTTGTCTTTTAATCAAGTGTTAGGGTTTTCAGAATCGTATATGTGATAAGTCCATGACCAAGCAAAATGTGTAAGGAAGTATTATGAGAATCATGTGGTATATCGAGGTAGGATTACAAGTTTCTTATGGCCCTGAATAATTGACCAAGGTTTTGGAATGAGTTGAGGATGATTGATGCAAACAGTATGGGTAGTCCATACCCAGAGGATATATAACCAATTAAAAATATGACCATGAAAACCATAACCCTAAAATATTACAATAATGGACATCGGGGCTTACCTAGTGCTCACAGACATATGGATGATCCTGATCGGTTAAGAGTGAGAGGTTTAGGGTTTGGATTCCTTCGAAAGATCAACGAGAGGGTATATTCGGCACTCTACTATGGAACAAATATAAATATATGAAGGAGGGAGGGGGGGTATTTTTATAACACTAGAGTGCATTAAATGTGTGATTCACCACTAGGATCATATCGAAAAAGTTGACTAAAAGTTTTTGGTGTGATATTGGAGACCAGGGTTCTCTGAATTTACCAACAAAGGTATCCCTGTAGTCTAACAGCATTGGAACTTTCAACCTTCCACAAGGGTAGGATGTCTCACCTGAAACATAGCCAATACTTGTATGAGAGTGAAGGGAGTCAAATAGAACACCTAGTTGGGAGTATTGCAACCCAAATATATCTAAGCACATGAGTATAAAATATTATACACATATAACACAATCTAAACAAAAGATTCAAATGCATAACCCATGGACAAATTCCTCTAGTGAGAGTATTCCCAGGAATTAACTAAACAAGTAAAAGAAACAGAAATAACACTTGCGCAGATGAATATCTTATCATTCACACACAATTAAACAAATTTTTAGGCCCCAAATAACATTTCTCATCTTTTCATTACCAAGATATCAAAGGAGAGTATACAATAGTCGGATCTCAGATGATTGGAAGCTCTGTAATTACATTTTGTGATTGTTTGATCACAGCCTTGGAAACAATGCTAAGACTAGATACATTATAGATACATATCTTAGTACATAAAACCAAGGTCGAGATAGCTCAAGGTTCTATAATTGAACATAAACCACATCAATAAAAATAACAGTTATATGAGAAACAAAAACTTCCACATCAATATCAGTAATCATAGCATCAACAAAACTATCAAAATCAACATCCACAACAACCTTGTCTCGTTTATAAGTCCTTGTATTATATCTTTCCGTGAGACTTATTGATTTGTCTGTTACAACTTCTTGATTCTACATCTTCTTGGTTTTTGCTAGAAGGTTCTGGTGCTTTCTATTGTTCCTTATAGCTAGCGGAAAACTGCATCCCTCACTGGTGCTCTGATCTATCAGCTTTTTTCCACTTGGATCCTCTTCTGGTGCATTGTGTTGTTTCACAACAAACTCTAACTGCTACAAAATTAGAACCTTCAAAACTAAGGGTCCAACGGGCCCTGACCACAACCCTTGAATTTCCCCAAGTCAAGTCTCTACTTCCTTACTCTGTTACCCTTCAAACTGAGGGTCCAAATAAGGGATGATTTGAACCACCTTCTTCCTGAAACTATCATACTAATTGACGTGATATTTCCACTTACGCAACAGGATTGAAGCTCCACCAATGAATTTTTGTTTTTCATTGACATCTAGGACTGAGGGCTTTGTGTACATCAAATTTTTTCCATTCAAATTCCACGGCTATTTCAAGTTGTTGGATCTTGACGTAGGTGTCCTATACTACTGGCTTGAGCTCCCAGGGTTCCTTCTTAGCATCTGTATTGGTGTCATGAAAAGTGTCTAGGAATTCATCGACGTGTTGGATTTCAAAAAATTTAGCACTCTACTCAATGGCATCGGTGATCAATTTCGCCTTCTAGTTCACCAGTCGGATTTGGGCTCAAAGTTCCTCAACTGGTTTAGTGCGACACTCCATTAGATCAACCTAGTCATTGACTAGCTCGAAGAGGTGACTACACTATGCATCCCACTGATGTAAAGAATTGTGAATAGCATCACCCTCTGCAACAACGTTAGATATTTTCTCCAGTATCTCCTTGGGTTGCTCACGTTCCTTTAGCTTGATATCCTCTAGTTGTTGTTGGAGGTCCTGAGTCCTTTCTGCTATATGGTTCCATGCCTCAACAACAAGATCAACTCTGGCTACTGGCACAACCTGGCCAAGGTCTTCTGGAAATTTTTGTGCTAGATTGTGAAAGGTTGGCCAAGCATCACTGAGCCTACTAGACATTGCTTCAATGGTGGACTCAATGGTTTCCTACATGCCTCATTCACAATTTGTTGTTGCATTAGCTAGAGTAATTCTCTCTTTCAATTCATCAACATGTTGTTCTACGTCTTTGTTTTCCTGTGTTACAACAACAATTATTTTTTATAGATAATATATAGAAGTTCTCACAAGCTACAAAAGTTGAGGTGTAACCCAATAAGATAGATCACTACGCATAGTAGTTGGATCGAATGGGATCCATGTCACAATTGGTTGGCCACTTTCAATGGATTGTTAAAAAAAAAATAGGAGTACTTATACCTTTCGGGGTAGGAGACTGATATTTAAGGATTCTTGCAAGCTTGGACTATATTTCTGGTGGTAGTGTGGTGACAACCCCTTATTTCTCCAGATAAATATTTAGTATAGCAAGACATTGTTGTGGGTTTTGCAAAATTGGAGTGACTTGTTCCTTTAAGGAAGTCATGCTCTATGCAGAATGGGTGTCATCTTGGCCATTGAGTGGGTCATTGAAGGTGTCCACATCCATACAGACTTCCATTTATGGCATTTCATATGGTTGAGTACTGTAGACAGTCTCCGAGACTTTGTCCAGAGGATATGGGGCTTGCGAGACTTGGGGTAAAACATCCATGAGAAAAGTAGTGGTAATGCTAGCAGATATACTAAAAGGATCAACGTGCTCAAGAGTAGTCATGAATGGTTCCACCATTTTTCTAACCAAGGACTTCCTCATCAATGGTAGTATATTGGACATGCTCGGGTGGGTCATCTAGAATATGGATGATAGGAGGTGTAGAGACAGTTGATGCTACTGAAGGGTTCTTGGTGCGAACCCGAGTTGGGGTAGTAAATATCAACGATGGTGGAATCGAATGAGACATGTGTGGCAGTGAAGATAGAGGGGTATCATCAATAATAATTGATTCACCTGCTAGTTTCGCAGGAAACCTTGTTCTCGATTTCTTTAAAGGAAAATCATAGGGAAGAACTTCTTGGAACTACTTACCAGATATTTTTGCATCATCCATAATTGATGAAAAGTGGATCGGTAGTGGTCTGTGTAGTAATGTTTCTTCATCAGCCTCCTCATGCTCCTCATATGAGTTTGGCAGGCTTCTATCCCTTTTTCCTAAAATAGCGTCAACAACTGATGTCTGTGCAGGAGAAACTTGGAACACAACTTTTAGAATAATATATTTGATCCCTTTCAAAGTTTCTTCTCTTATGACCCCTGCCTAGAGCTTGAATTCCTTATTGAATGTGGCATCATCCAGGTAGAAAGGAAGAGGATTCATGTGGAATAGTTTAGGATCCGCTCCCAATGGGCGGATGAAAGTATGGTCTCGGTCCATCTCGAACCAAATGTGGTATGTGTGGTTGTTGAGGATTGATTGTGGAATCCTCAATCATTGGGTAGAATTAACCATTTCTTCATGCCATTGCACAAAAGTGGCATTGCGTGTGTCAAGATTGGAAATAAGTGACTTGGCATTCCAAGGATCAAACATCTTGGCAATCCGGGTATCATTCATGTGAGAAAGATCCCTCCCCTTTGGTGGCTACCATTTCCACATTGCAATCATAACGAGTAGGTAGTTATAGATAAAATATTTTGTGTGGTTGTGAACATCCACACAATCTTGGAACATCTCTACTAGCACTAATTCATCCTGGTGCCATTCTTAAGGAATTATGGTACTTCTATGGCGTCTAATGTGCATTCCCTCTTTGTAAAAGTCTTCATCACTTTTTCTGCGATAATGTAGTAGGCACACTGGATTTTCTCATCATTGATGAGCTCAATGAGAGCATATCATCCTCTGCATCGAGTGTTGTATTTGTCATGTAGGATTAAAGTACCTTTGTTTCAGCCATTCTTTCCTGACCCTTGGAACCCACCCATGATATCTTGGTCATCCATGGATAACCCTTTCAACTAATGTATGTCCATGACATGGATACGGTATCCCTTGTCGAGCCACAACGTGCTATTGTGCACTCAGCTGATCAAAAATTTAGTGCACTTGGAAATATCTCCAGTGGTGTCGAACATTGGTAGGTCACTCAAACTCATTAAAGTAATTTCTCGCATAGGTAGGAAGTCCTTCCTCCACTTATTGGCCCTCGACCAAGTTTTGAGAAAACCTTGGTCAGGTTTGGACCACTTTTTGGACGTTGACACATTGGTCAAGAAAGGAGCGCCCAGGCGGAGCTGAGATCGTGGATCTCACCAATTTTGTGGGCTATGTGGACCTAGTTAGGGGTCTCTAGGGTTTTTGTAATGGGTTATGGGATGTCAGCCCATGGGCTTTACCCATGATTAGGCCTTATTGTAAGGGATTGTAAAAGTATAAATAAGTAAGAATGTATGGTAGAAAAAAGAATCTTTTTGGAGAAGGGTTTTTGGGAGCTAAGTGCAAGTAATGTGATGAGCTTCATGCAAAGGAATGTTTGTTAAGTATTTGTGCTTGATAGAGAGTTGGCTTTGTGCCTTGACCTAGTTTGGAAGGAGGATCGGGTGCTCAATGCGCAGATCTCCTATCCTATGCGAAGCTCAACTCTGTGGCTTAATGCACAGGAGTCGCTAAATGTAAGAGATCGAAGAATAATAAATAAGACGAAGAAGTTGGTGGACGTAGCCCCACACTAGGGTGAACCACGTATATCTTGTGTCTTTGGTTTTCTTTGTGTTGTGTTGTTTATTTTATGAATCTATTCAACGCTTGATGATTATGTATTATAGATAGATATGTGGATGCTTAGTGATTTTCTTAAAGATAAATGAATGATTAGATATAACTCAGTGTTATGTGCTAAGTGGTTGAAGTGCTTAATATTTATTGTTATTGCGTCGATCTAGAGTTGGGGTATGTTCTGCGGTGCTAATGAACTAATGAGTATCCCCTTTTAAGTGTTAATAGAGTACTATGTGAAGTGTTATTATCACAGATATGTGTCCCAGCTTGGTTATAGACACCTGTGTCTTGTAACCCCCCTACTTCTACCTTGGGTGAGACTTCGCCTGCTCCACAAGAGTTTCCTAAAGGGTCGGTAGTTAGGGTTTTTTTGATGCGTTGTTAAGCATTGAACCTTGGGTCTGCCCCTGTGCCAAAAAATGGTTTTGTTGTCAGGACATGAAACTATGATTGCTGGGAACTGAAGTAAATAAAAGAGAAGCTATGTGTGTAGATTTGTTGTTGAAGTGTACAGTTCTCTACTTGACTTGCGAATATATGTGCTAAGAAATAAATCTGATCTGAAGAAAAGAGGTAAGATCCGAAAAGAGGTAAAGCTTTGTTCTTTGATAAGAGTAATATAAGTGAAAATTTGTGCTTCGAAAGCATGAATTTAGGTATGTTTAATAGATTTTTTCCTATTCTGAAGGCTAGGGCGCACTTGGAAGAAATATTTGATCTAAATAAAGATAATAGAAATGAATAAAGATATGTTATTCCTATGCATAGAAGGAATTTTTAGACTAATAAGTGGATGTAGGAACCTAGAAAGATTTTTTGCAGATTGTTGGTCCAGCACTATGATCCTAGTGCACGGTACAAAAGAGGTTGGGGAAAATACAAGATAAATAAACGATTTATATTGTGTTATAAATATCGAAGGTTGAGACATCTTGCTAGGGAATGTATTGGTACAGGTCCTATTTGTATTTTTTGTAAGACTATTGTTCATGAGGTTGAGGATTGTCCAAGGATGATTGCTAAAGTTGAAAGAATGAACATGAGACAAGAAAAATATGAAGGAATTCAAGAGACTAAGAGCATGTTAGAGAATCATAAAGAGAAAGAATCAGATAAATCTTAGACTATGTTATTACAGTTGAAAGAAACAATGAATCGTCATCAAGATGACAATTTACCAGAGATATTGAAAGTAAAACAATGCATAAATGCAAGAATAGAAGACTTCGACATAGACTGTGTCTAGTATAAAGAAACACAAGTGAATATTATGACATAAGACACTTGGGAAATTTTGGGAAAGCCTAATGTGGTACCTTCATTAGGAAGGATAGGCTTGTTTAGGGGAAAAATGATAACCTTATGCGGAAGAGTTACTAATGTACTTATTATTATCCATGGAACATCGACTGAAGAGTAATTCGAAGTCATTAAGTTTGTTGATAACAACGCCCCTTTCCCACTTTTTCTAGGTAGGACTTGGATTGAGAAGGATCAGATCAGAAGAAAAATAGAGGAAGAAGCTACAGAAAAGAAAAAGCAAGAACAAAGGGATTTCATAGCTAGAAAAATAGATCGACTAATAGAAGAATGAGAGGATAAGTTGAAGCAACAGAAGATAAGAGAATTAGTTATCAAGGTTGAGAGAATGCAAAAAGGTTTGAAGGACCAATCTATGCAAGAAAGAAGTATATCCACCTAGGAAGTATGAAGAGGAAGGATATTAACTTCAGACCCTTTGAGGGCACAACAGCAGTGCGAAGTCATTAAGCTAGGAGAAGATAAGAATAAGAATGGAAAGAGGATTCCAGAAATAGTTAGAGAGAATCAGATCAAAAGAAAGAAGGCAAGGAATCTCAGTAAAAAGAAATCTAAGATGGAAAAACTATAGGGATCTACAGAGACCAGATGGAATACTTCACAGACTGGAACCTCATAGGAGGCAAGTTCACAGTATTTGAACCTCGTCGGAACAAAAGGACCGCGCAGAATGGGACTTCTCCATAACAAAGCTATATGACTATTGGAGGTGCCCGGACCGTTAGAACTATGCTTCGAAATGGCTAGAAAATCAATTTATGGGCCGATGGACCGCTTCTAGGATGTTGAGACCATGCCATAACCGACATATTTGCATTGATGGAAGAATTCTTGATCATTGGAAGTATCTGTTATGATGCCCTGCTTATTTAACCTGTTGGTCACTGCGTCAGGACCAATTTTTGCCACCCGTGATTGACTGAGACAAGAAGAGATTTTATTGTGTGTTGAGCTATGTTATCTGAAGCTAGACATCACCATCCATTTGTCTACCCCACATGTCCATTCGCCTACCCCAACCTGTCTGTTTAAAAGTGAGAATGTCAGGCAAACCTAGTGAATTAGAGAAGTCTGTCAAGGAGGTCCTTAAGAAGATAATGGCCAAAAGACAGTTATCTAAAGGCATCCAGGCATCATCTACCAGGGGACTACAAGCTTCCCCTTCGACTGGACGTCGTTCTGGCCATGTTAACTCCGAAAACAAGCAGTGAAGTATGCGTCATGACGATCTAGCTAATGAGAAGTAGATCTCATTGATCCTACCTGAGTACATTCCACCTTTGGCTGGCGCAATTAACCGTGATAGCATTCCATGAGATTATGAGTACACTATGTTCACTGCATACATTCTGAAAGGAATATGCATAGTAAGGAACCAGTTAGGGCAGATCCCGCTGCTGAAGAACATCAAATTCAACCTAGGAGAAATAAATAACTATGCTATGTTAGCACCCCACCGATACTTGACAAAATAAATTGGGAAGAAGCCTTGCCTCGTCTCCCAGCCATCGATTAAGGGACTAGTGCAGTACACTATGCTAAATGTGATGAAGATTCCCCATTTTGGCCATCACCAAGAGGTTAATACTTGCGTTAAACTCCTCTTGTCATGATATCATGGGGGATACCTGTGGCTCAACCAGAGGATTACTGTGGATCCGGTGTTGATCCACCAGATTATAGGATTAAGCATGAAGGGACCTGACCCTCAACAGTTCTATCTAGGGAAGGCCTTGGACCACTCCCTAGCACAGCACATCAAGGAAACTTATGGTGAAGTTGAAAAAGGAAAGTGAGGCTACAAGGTAGCCTCTATACAGGATGGTTCAGTGTGTCTGGCTTTCCAACTCATAGCTGGCAAGCTCATAAGGAAGAACCACCCCACACAGGTCACCAGGTTTGTGGTGGACCTCACAGGAAAATGTGTGGAGGTCATGCAGATGAATTGGGCAAGTTACCTCATCAATTAACTGGAGAAATATTGTCGCAAATCTCAGGATTTGGGATACAAATACCAATTTAGCTAGATGATCATTTTGATTTCATTTGTTTCTTGGAAAATTCCTAAAGGAGCCACCTTTCTAAAGATCAAACTATCAGATTCATTGGCCGCTAGGTTTTCCACCTTGTGGTACACCAATGACATGACAAAGAAGTGGCAGTCCAACACTGTGTTTCATGCATATTATAAACAACTGAAGGTTTCCCTTGAGTCATTTCCATGCATGAAACCATGCACCTTGCACCATTACAGAGAAATAGCAAATTTATGTGAAGATCCACATTTCATCTATATCACTGCGCGTAGAGATGAGAACAAGGAATAGTTACAGTCATACTACAAGATAATAGATGAAGACATGGAGAAATTCACCAAGGAATGGTTGGAGGAGTTCCTTATACCTGTCACTGATGAAAAACTCTCTGACACTGACACCATAGGAAGCCCCATGGTCACTCGAGTTGAGCATGTTGGACAGTCCAGTGGGACAAAGAAGAAGAAGAAGGAAGAGGTCCAGGATATAGAGACCGATGAGGAGGACAACGCCTCTGAATAAAATGGATATGGCTCACTAGGAAGAGGAGGAAACGAAGCATATGGACAAGGAGGAGGGGATGAGAAAGGAGGAGGCAAAGATACACTGCCAAAATATCCCCCTACTGAAACAGTAACACCGCAGAAGAGGAAGGTTTCTTCGTAGAAACCTTCAGCAATAAAGAAGACATGTGCCAGTAAGCCCCAGTTAGAGGCCATGCTCATGGAAGATGACATCAGTTTGGTTCGCGGAGCTATGCAAGATGCTTTCGAGGATGTCTTGCAGACATATGGAGCCAAGCAGGAGGAGTTGTATGGAAGGATCGAGAAGGAACTGAAGGAATTATAGCGAGCTATTTGGTTGGTTCGCACAGTACCTACTGCGCCTTCCTTGTCACATATTGTAGAATTGGGGGATGAACCAGCCCAATTGAGAAGACTTGTAGATGAGACATAAGCTTGACTTCAGAAAATGCAAGAAGAAAAGGAGAAGGCTATAGAAGCCTTGAAACAAGAGAAAGATGAATTTTTAGAACAATTACGAGTAGCATGGTATAGTGTGGCCGCCTACAAAAGTGAGAGAGAAGAATTTCAGGCAATGCTCTAGGAGGAAAAAGCGCAACTACAGAGAGAAAAGGAGCAGTTGCTTGCAGAAAGGGTCACAGTAAAAGAAGTAGTCAGTAAAGAATGTCACTCTGTGCTAGGCTTGGCATAGGAGGAACAAGATTTGGTCAAGGCTCAAGTAGTGAAGCTTGTTGAGACCATACAGTAGCTTCAAGAAAGGATAATAGAGTTGGAGGTCCAAGCAGTACCAAGCACCCCACAAGAAGTATGTGACTAGAGGGAGGAAGTCATTAAGAACAAAATAGTAAGGATAAGAGCCCTCACCTCATAGTGTAAACATCTAAGTGATAGAAACACGTAGACATACGAACGCCTTGTAGAATATCCAGGGCTAAGGAAACTAGAAGCCAATTATAGGAGGCGTGGCAGCAGACATTCTCCGTGTAGGCACAGATGAAGCTACTCACCGCAGTTGAAAGAATGAAGAGATATTAGGAACAACGTGTAGTGCAGCAGCATATCATTTCCCTCTAGGGTTGGGTAAGGGAACTTATGCAGAAGTAGTAACCTATGCAGGAAGAATCCCATAAGGTGTTTACAGGGATCACAATTGGACCAAGTGGTTGCAGCAATGGAACAATGCCTGGAAGGGCCTATTACAAAGTAGACGATCTAGGAGCTCGCTGAGAAGGAGGCTCAGGTGAATCAGTAAGTCGAGGTAGCTCAAGTGAAGCTCAAGGCCTTAGAAGAAACATTGCCCAAACCTGAGTGACATGGGACGAGTCGCAGGTGAGTGTCGGGGGCATGTTGGCCCTCGACCAAGTTTTGAGAAAACCTTGGTTAGGTTTGGAACACTTTTTGGAGTTCGACACATTGGTCGAGAAAGGAGCACCCAGGTGGAGCTGAGATCATGGATCTCACCGATTTTGCGGGCTATGTGGATCCAGTAAGGGGTCTCTAGGGTTTTTGTAATGGGTTATGGGATGTCAGCCCATGGGGTTTACCCATGATTAGGCCTTATTGTAAGGGATTGTAAAAGTATAAATAAGTAAGAATGTATGGTAGAAAAAAGACTCTTTTTGGAGAAGTTTTTTTGGGAGCTAAGTGCAAGTAATGTGATGAGCTTCGTGCAAAGGAATGTTTGTTAAGAATTTGTGCTTGATAGAGAGTTGGCTCTGTCCCTTGACCTAGTTTGGAAGGAGGATCGGGTGCTCAATGCGTAGATCTCTTGTCCTATGTGAAGCTCAACTTTGTGGCTTAGTGCACATGAGTCGTTGAATGTAAGAGATCGAAGAATAATAAAGAAGACAAAGTAGTTGGTGGACATAGCCCCACACTGGGGTGAACCACATATATCTTGTGTCTTTGGTTTGCTTTGTGCTATGTTTTTTATGTTATGAATCTACTCAATGCTTGATGATTATGTATGATAGATAGATCTATGAATGCTTAGTGATTTTCTTAAAGATAAATGAATGATTAGATCTAACTCAGTGCTATGTGCTAAGTGGTTGAAGTGCTTAATATTTATTGTTACTGTGT
>ML846882.1:0-28476 GCA_009831015.1 Picea engelmannii
AGTTGATAATGATTAGTATGCTTTAAACCATGTTTTATCATCATCTTTTGATCATCATTTTGAAGAGAAATTTGTTGCTATTGATGATCAAAATTTGATTACAAGAATACTAGAGGGTTATCAGTTTTCAAGAAAAGATGTAGTCATGGATGAACAATTGTTTTCTGCCAATCAACATATTTTTGATCTTGGTTTCAAGGATACATTTGCAGCCTTGTTGGGGTCTTATTTTTTAGCTTATCAAAACATTTCAGATTACATTTATTCACCAACACTTACAGGTGAGTTTTTTTTCCTTAAGGGATTTTTATTACTGATGTTATATTTCATACATTACCTTTTGATTAGTGGTATGGACAAGATCATTTCAGTTTTGAAACTACTTGAGTGGTCATTATGGAAGTCTTCCTTTACTTGACTAAGTTGCATATCTGGTTAGAGGTAGGGTGGCATAGGAAATAAGCTCACTTTCCGATAAGTTACTTTCCTTCAGTTTGCAGCAGATATATCAATTATATTTCTAAGTGGTATTTTTTGACACTATTCAGAGATTGGTTGCACAGTTGACTCCATATCCCAATGGATAAGGCAACTGGAGTTGCATGTTCTTGGAAGCTCACAGGGAGAATGCCATCCCCTTTCGAGCCATATTTTAACACATAAGATTGTATTATAATTTGAGATAATTTCCCAAAACACAATTGCTATAGGAGGGTTCCTATACTTTTGGACATCTTGACTTCAAGTCAATTTTCTAGGGGTTTTGAGAAGGTGTTTGGAGTAACTGATGATTCCATTGTGTAGAAGACATCAAAAGATTTCCAACCATATCTCTTGTAGCCCAAATATCCTTTGGGGATGCCTCCAAACACCCTCTCAAAGACTACACTGTGTTTCTGCTGAGAGCATGATGTGCTTTTGCAATTTTTGAGTGACTAACTTAAAACTTGGATTATGAACAAATGAGAAGGTATTTTTGAAAAATGGAGGAGGGTTTTGTTCATCACATCCAAATAACAAAAACATCTCTTAGTTTTTCAAAAAGTTTTATGGTTAGATAGATATTAGACACAAAAAAATCACTATGGGATCACCTATCTAGACACACAAAGGGCGCTACATAATCACCTAGCTAGACACACAAAGGGTTCTATAGAATGTGCATAACTGTTTTACAGCGGTGCTACATAATTTTCTGTAGCAGTTACTTTTTGGATATTCTCTTTGTTGGGAGGTTGCCACCTGTTAAGGAAGGTTCAAAATGGTGTCCTAAGAGTTTGTTTAACATCAGAGACATGTGTCCCATCTCTAGATCAATCAAGATGACCTATTTCAAAAGGCATTTATCAAAATAGGAAAGATCCCGAAAAATAGGAATTTGTTAAGTTTTTGTTGGAATCTTTTGTAACAAGACTCCTAAATTGAGGAGGATCCTATGTATATCCTTGGTTTAGACCTACTTAGGGTAGAGAGAGATCATTTAATATATATGGAAGTGGATTTTGAGAAGGAAAGGGTTGGAGTGATACGAAAAAGATTGTTACTATTTTGTAAATTCTCAGACTCTATATATCTGGATGGAGGATTCGTATGTAGTCAAAGATCATCTTGTGCTCCTCTCTTTTTCCATTATCTTTGTCTTCTTTCTCTAATGGAATATTGATTGATAAAGGATTTATCAACATCTTTGTTAGCAAAGTTATGTAGTGGATGATTTACTATGTATTTTGTGAAGCATCTCTTCTTGGAGAAAATATTTATTTCTTGATTAGAAGGATCCTAATTAATGAAATTTTAGCCATATGAATGTGTTAATCAATCCTGATGTGAAATTGATTGTTCATCTTGATGTTTTTTCTGCATTTTCTTCTATTAATATTTCAAATATGTGTTGGTTGGATATTATGATAGCCCTTTCTGTTGGAATATAGTCTTTGGAATTTCGTGCATTAGATCAGGATTTGAACCTTATCAATTTGATTCATTTTTTAATATAATAACTCATCCAACTCTGAACATTCGGATGGGTACTGGGCTTACACTTAAAACAGTCTAAGTGTGATTCTCAGTGCTAACACCTTGGATGGGGTGTTAGGGAAGTGAACCAATGGGAGGTCCATCCTCGAGGTTGACAACAAGACCATTAATGGAATGGCTACCCTTGAAGAAAACTTCGTTCATTGAGCAGATCCTCCAGTGTGCCATCCATCTCAGCATTTAAGGGCCCTCATACAGGTGGGTGGATGTAGCCATATGGACGTCATCGACAATTCATCCAACTCCACCAATGTATAATGACAATACCTCCTCACTAACATCCAACTTCAACATTTAAGGCAGGGTATTCACTGCGAGACTCATGAATAAGTAAGGCATGTGAACTCCCACGTGTCCTCCTACCTAGCTTTGGATTCGAGGCATAGTCAACAATTCCACATGGATGATGCTCTAAATGAGATTTATTACCCGTCCTCTCGTCGAGTGGATTCATTCTCCCCTCATGATCCTCCTTCTCCATGATAAGATCTACATTTTGAATGATGGATGTCGCACTTCACCACAGTTTGATGCCTCCTTTGCAAATTGAGAATTCAACTACGAACTCTGGGTCCCTACTTGCCACAATTGATGATTGGTATTCTTAGCCCCTGCTCTCTCTCTCTCTCTCTCTCTCTCTCTCTCTCTTGTATCACCCCTTGTTTCATGCCCTTATCTGCGACACTATGGCTTCCAAGCATGGTTATCCTCTAGACTATCGTTGTGGTTTGAGAGTTCCTATTTCTTCTTCCTCGCGACATCAGGAGGAAGGAAGACTAGACACTAGAGTTCAACAGGAGTCCTATAACGCAACCAACAACTATGAGAGAAATACACCACATCTCTTTCATATAACTCTCTATGGAGTCGAAGCTACCGTCATTTTAGAGTGGGACATGACCAACGATTATGAAGTAGCTGAGACCACTATTCATTGGGTTCCAGATGTAGGTCACACAAGACGTTGGGAAACTCTCTACTAGAAGACAATAGAACTATATTGGCACATCAAGACCTTTATGGGTCAAATGCTTCATAAAAGGGAAGATGCTCAAAAACTTGTTCATATTCAACTCGATGGTATTCATCTGATAGTTAGAGAGATCCTTTCTCATCTCCCGCCAGCTTCCCACAACCAGTTAATGCCTCCAACAACTCCTCACCAACAATCCGAACATGAAAAATCTCAACCAAAAAATACTCTTGAATTCTTTGTTAGGCCATCCACCCCTTGATGTTGGGTATCTTATTAGTCTCTTTTTCTAAAGTGATAGATAAAAATAGGCATAGGTTTGGTAATTTTTTCCATTTTCATAGACAAAGTGCCTCTGGCTCCTCTTGTTTTCACATTTTTTTGAACAATCCACAAATAATATATATGGTCAGATGTTATTTTCCTTTGTTGTTGGTCTGGTTTCCCAAGTTGTAGAATTATGACTGTGAACTTACAAAAAAAAAAAATACAAATATTCAAATTTTTTCATTTTACACATGTAGAAGTATACATATTGGAAAATAATATTATTGAAGCAGAACATATTAGATCTATCATAATTTGAAATAGATTTGCATTTATTAACACGTAAACCTTTTTTTAAATTTAAATTTCTAAATTTTAAATGATGTTTATGATGATGATGGTTAAGGCTGAATCAAAATTGGTATATCACGCCTTAAGAGAGGCAAGAGATTACTTGGATTTCTTTATAATGTTATTTCGATGTTAAAAAACATTAGGAGAAACGTTCCAAGATCATTATAATTTTGATGACGTGGAAGGTTAGGAAGGTCGATGTTATGACAAATATTTTAATTAAAATAACTACAAGCAACCTTCTATTAGAAAAACAAAAAATACCCTCATACAAGAGATGAGACGAATTGTCTCACTCACACACTGCATCCTATTGTTGAGAAATGGATTACATTTATAGAGGAATAACTGATTAAACTACCTCCTATAATACTGGATCTGAAGCTAAAAATAGAGATACTTGTTAAAACAAATTTGAACTCTTTGACATATTTACATTTCTATATTTTATTCTAACACTCCCCCTTAATTGAGAAATGTATTTTTTACCACACCTAACTTATCTCTACAAATTTCAAATTTTTCCTTTCCAAGAGGCTTTGTAAATATGTCTACCACATTATCATGTGTATTACAATATACCAAGTGAAATTCCTTTGACTATAGTTTCTCTCTTACAAAATGATGATGTATCTCAATATGCTTTGATCTGGCATGATACACTAGATTGTTTTCTAGTTTGATGGAATTTTGATTTTATCACATTTGATAATTGTTGGTACTTTTTTTATTGTCTGAAATCTTCAAGAATCTGCCTCAACCAAATTTCCTCACAGGTGGCACTACTTAAATCTTTGTACTTAGCTTCAGTGGATCACAAATAAACAATTGGCTACTTTGTTTGTCTCCATGACATGATCCTGGATCCAATTTTGAATTCATAGCTTATGGTTGAATTTCTATCATTAGGATCCCCTGTGTAGCATCCCCAACAACCAAGTGGGCTATGCCAACCAAAAATTCTAACTTTGATACCAAATTAAACATACAAATAATTTGCAAATACTCAGATTCATACTAAATAATAATAAAAATACACATGCAACACGCACATGAAAAACCCATAAAAATAAAGACATAAATAATAACATAGCACATACTTTAACACAAAATTGACACTTATATTAATAAAAGTATCACAAACTGCGTGTAGACCTTCAACGTTCCTCCCAGCCTTAGACCACACTACTCAAACTCTCAATAGTGGGTCACCCTCGAGCTGGGACTAAACTCCACTCGGGTAAAGGAATTCCCAACCATGCTGATGTATCTCAGAAAACTGGAAAAACTCTATCACATGTTCCAAATCGAACTAAAATCCTATAGTCCTTCATTCCACACATGCTTGTCCCACCCTAGGAAGTGTGTCCCTTCTCTTCTCAACAATCTCTTGACTGTCCCACTTCCTTTTAGGGTCTTCAACAACACGACATGCAGGAAGTCTCAGGGCCCTGTAGTTGCAGTTTGTCACCTTCGAGAAATCAATTCCCAACAATTATCTCACCTAGAGATAATTTCTCACAGGCCTGAAAACCTGCCTCTTCAATATCCCACAGGCCTGAAAACCCACTTCTTCAGTACAACTCCTAAGCTAACCATGTACATGTACAAGTATGGGTATGAGTATGGGTATAGGTGCAGTGACATGAAGGTATAATGACAACTGAATGAGTGAGTGAATGATTGTGGAATGATGGGAAAATGAACTAAGTCCAAACTATATGTATGCATGTTCCCAATTTGACACTTGTCATGTTGAGAACTACTTTGGCCCACTTGTCCCCATCTTTATAACTTAGGATAAAATAATTATCCATACTTTATACTTTAAGGAATATTAATATAATATTCCTTTTTAGCTTAAGTGCCCTATCTTAGCCCCTTATCCTTAAATTTTATCCCCCTTTCCCTAACTAGTGGATTTTATCCCCCCATACTCTTTTACATGGTTGTTCTGCCCTAGTGATGTGTTTTTCATTAATATTTTCATGTGACTAAATTTACATTTACATTACAGGAATATTGTCCTTTTTGCATCTCGACTCACCAGCATCAAAACACAACATATAGACAAAGGCTCTTTGGCCTCAAAATAGTGTGCACTTAAGTTTGTTGTGCATGGTATCCTAGAATGTGCACACTTCATCATTTTAGTGCGAAGTACATGTGCACGCTATACCATGGAAGGTGTATGGAAAATGATATAAAAAATATCACCAACTTATATACATATGTACATTTATATTTACATTTACAGTTGGGGTTCGACCTAGGGTTATTACATTCCCCTCCCTCTTAGTTATGCATTGTCCTTAGTGCAATATATACACATATGTAACCAAAATTTTAAAAATCCTCAAAAAGATGCAGGTATTCTGCTCACATAGCATCCTCGTGATCCCAAGTTGCATATTCAAGACCGTACCAGGTCAATTGGATCTTTCCTAGCTCTAAGGCTCGATTCCAGAGCTTCTTGATCTTCCAGTCCAATATGCACACCAGATGCACTTGAAAGGTGCCTTCTTGCTCCACCTGAATCACATTCCAATCAATGACATTATTAGCATCAGGTACATACTTTTTGAGCAAAGATACATGGAATACGTTATGAATAGACATTGATGCAGGAAAGGAAAGTTTATATGTTACATGCCCAATCCTCTCTAGGATGGCCCATAATAACGAGTTTCCAATTATGAAAAATTTCCCAACTTCAGGGAACTTTTGTTGGCCTTTAATTTCAAGAACACATGGTCACCCACTTTAAATTACCTTTGAGTTCTTCCCTTATCAACATAAATTTTCTTCCTGTCTTGGGAAACCTTTAATTCTGTTTTATTTTCAAAATTTTCTCTTCCATTTCCCTGAGTAATTCTGGCCCAACCACTGGTCTATCTGTTGGGTTGTCCCAACCTACCAATGTGTTGCACCTTCTGCCATAAAGTGCCTCAAATGGGCTCATCTTTAGAGATGCTTGGTACCCATTGTTATAAGAAAACTCTACTAAGTCCAAGTAGTCTTCCCATTTTGATGGTTTATCCATCACATACATCCTCAACATATCCTCAATCACTTGATTCACCCTCTTTGTTTTCCCATTTGACTTTGGATGATAAGTTATGCTAAAATTCAAATTTGTTCCAAATCCCTTAAATAATCCTTTCCAAAAATTTGATGTAAATTTTGGATCTCTATTAGACACAATTGTCTTGGGTATACTGTGTATTCAAGGAATTTCTCTCATATAAATATTAACAATGTTGGCTACCTTGTGAGTGAGATTTATTGGAATAAAATGGGCATCTTTAGTAAGCTTATCCACCACTACCATGAAAGAATCATGCCGCTTGTTTGTTCTGGGAAGTTTGGTGATAAAATACATTTTTACAACTTCCCTATTCCACTCAGGAATGGGAAATGGCTGTAGAAAACCAGCTGGGTTTCTATGTTCATCCTTGACCTTTTGACACCCCAAACATTTGGCAATAAAATCAACAACTCCTTTCTTCATGCATGACCAATAATATTGTCTCTTCACAACTACAATAGTTTTTTGTTAACCCGTGTGCCCATCATAAGGTATATTATGCATTTCTCTCAATATCATATTTTTAAATTCCTCATAATTTGGCATATAAATGCTTCTCCTGTACATGAGAATTTCACCATTTTCTAGCTTATAATCTTCAATTTTCTATTGCAAAATACCTTACTGTAATTTTGTTATTATTTCCATGTATTGCAAATTTGATTTTGCAACCTCTAAGATTATATCTTTCAAATATGTTTGGTACATGCTAATGGTTGTAGCATGCAACGCATGCACCCTTCTACTAAGTGCATCGACCACCTTGTTATCTTTCCCTTTGATATGCTTTATATCAAATTCATATTCACTAAGGAATTCTAACCGCTTTCTTTTCTTGGAATTTAGAGTTGGATGTTCGAATAAATATTTAAGAACACTATGGTCTATCCTCAACTCGAATATTTTCCCCATGAGGTAGTGCCTCTACATATTCAAGGCATGCACTATGGCTGCCAACTCCAAATCATGAGTAGCATAGTGCCTTTCATGCTCCTTCAACTTCCTTGATTCATAGCATCCACATACCCATTTTGACTGAGGATTCCACCAAGCCATTCTTTACATGCATCAGTGCATACAATGAAGTCTTCATTTGGATCAACTATCCTTAGTATTGGAGCACTTGTTAATAAACGCTTCAATTGTTAGAAAATCTTTTCACAATCCGATGTCCACTAAAATTTCACATCCTTCTTTTGCAAGGAAGTGATTGGGTGTGCAATATTTGATAATCCTTCAATAAATCTCCTATAGTATCTTGCAATACCCATGAATGATCTGACCTTCATCACAATATTTTTCACTAATCATCCTCTAATGGCCTTTATCTTCTCAAGATCCACTTCTATCCCTTCCTCTGAAATGATATGTCCCAAATAATGAATTTGTTTCTCATAGAAGGAGCACTTGCTCAATTTGGAATACAACTGATGCTCCCTTAATACTTGTAATACCATCCTCAAGTGTTTCTCATGCTATTCCTATGACTTATAATATATAATATTGTCATCCAAAAAGACAATGACAAACTTATCTAAGTATTCTTTGAAAATACCATTCATTAAACACATGAAAATAATTGGTGCATTGATAACCCAAATGGCACCATTGTGAACTCGTAATGACCATACCTTGTTTGGAAAGAAGTCTTGTTGATGTCTTCATCTTTAATTCTTACATGATGATATCCTTACCTGAGATCAATCTTAGATAATATTTTTGCATCTTTGAGTTGATCAAAGAGGTCATTGATCCTTGGCAAAGGATACTTGTTCTTCATAATTACCTTCTTCAACTGCCTGAAGTCAATGCAAAGTATCAACTTTCCATCGTTTTTATTCACAAATAATATTGGGGAACCCCAAGGTGACACACTTGGGAGTATATACCCCTTCTTCAAAATATCTTCAAGTTTCATTTGAAATTCCTTCAATTTTGGTGTACTCATCCTGTAAGGGATTTTGGATACTGGGATTGCTCCAGACATCAGATTGATGGAGAAATCAATTTCCCTTTTAGGGGGTAATCCTAATATTTATTTAAGTACATCTTCAAAATATTTTAGGAATGAATAATCTTAAATATTTGGCACCTTATATTTAGGTGTCTCTTCCATATGTGCAAAAAATATTTGACACCCTTTTCTATAACTTTTCTTCAGTTGCAATGCTGAAATTTCTTTGACGATTACTACCCTGGGAATTCCCTATACTATCCTTAGGTTCCCTTCCTCATCCAAGCAAGTAAATTCCTTATTATAACATTCTAGGACAACATGGTGTTGGTCCAGCCAATCCATACCAATCAGGTGGTCATATGAACCCAAAGGTATGATGTTCAAATATTCCATGGTGCTCAGTCCATTCATGTCCATTGGACATGCCTTGACCATCTCATTAATTTTTCTTTTATCTCCAGAATCTAGTTGCACCAACCAAGATTTTCCAATATTGCTTGTTGGAAAATGAAATCTTTCCACCTTCTTAGGATCTAGATATCTATGAATAGCTATTGAATCAATTAAAATAGCAATGGTTTGGTTGTTGATATTACCTTCCACTTCAATCATATGTGACTGAAACTCAGCTTGCTTATTGTCCAGGGCTGCATAGATCCTATGTACATTTCTTCTCATGTCCTCCATTGTATCAACTTGTTGTACATTGTGAACAATCCTCACTTTTTCACCTTTGTGAGGAAAATCTCTATACATATTATCTCCCCCAAAACCCTAACATTGAATAGGTGGTTTCCTTGGTATTTTCCCCAGTGCTTTGGTCATTCTGGGTTTGCTAGAAGCTGGTTGTCCCTGAGGATTATTTCTGAAGAATGGTGGCTTATTCCCCTTCTTCCTCTGTTACATATTATTTTTCTTCTTGTATTCCCAATCTTTTTGTAAATTTGACCTTCCTTTATGTTGATCATAAAGGAATTTAGCTCGCCTTATGGTTTCCTCCAATGTTTTGGGATCATCATATCGTATCTTATCACTGATAAATGATGGAAGCCCACTCAAATACCTTTGAATATTAACTGGATCATCCTAGATGAAAGAAACATACTTCAACAACTCTAAAAACCTTATTTCATATTCATCTATGGTCATACTCCCAAGATTGATTTCAAAGAAATCATTCATTTTCTTTTCATAGTATCTCTTAGTCAAATATTTCTTTTGAAAATACCTCATGAATTCCCTCCAAGTAACATTTTTCTCATCAATGTATTTCACCTGCACAAATTGGTCCCACCACATGGATTTCTTTCCCTTGAGATGATAGATGGAAATTCTTCCTTCTCCATGTGAAGAGTAATTATGAAATTTAAAATACTTCCTCAATCCTAGAAACCATGTCTCTGCATCCTCATTCTTCTTTTGCTCACCATCAAATGTAGGAGGCTTGATTTTGTTCATTTATCCTTGTATCTCATCCACCCCATACCTCCTCTTATGTTTTATGATAGGGGATGGACTTGAAATACTGTGTGCTCTCCTAGTGGAACGACTTGGGGAGTGATGGATATGTCTTCCAACACTTCTTTTTCTTCTCCTCTCATCATGAGACCAATGACTTCTTGATTTGCTTGAGTCATTCTCCTTATCCATATTCTTTTCTATTATGTCCAACCTCTTCATTAACTTTATGTTGAATCCCTCCTGCTTCTCCTTAGATTTCATAAGCCTCTCATTATCATATTTATAACTTTGAACATCCTTTTGCAAACTTTTTATGGTATCTACCAAATTCATGCTTTCTTCCTTGCCTTCTCCACGCCCATTTGAATTTGTACCTTCATTACCTATATTGACATACATCCCTCTGATCTCATCTTCATGGATGTAAGACCCCTATGTTTCTTCCAATATTTTTAACTCTGTGTTGATCTTGTTTTGATCTAATTGTTGTTTACTCTACAAAATGTGCAACCAACAAAACCTGTTCGGCTAAATAATTTAACAAAATCATGAAATTATGTACAATTCTGGTTCAATAATGCATCATAATTATTTCTTCTGATTTCTTACAAAATTGACTATCCAAATCCATTTTGTGGGTGAATATTTATATTATACTGTCTGAGACTTTTCCAATTCTTGATTCCTTTCTCAATTCTGAGGCTTGAGCAGAAATTTATGGTTATTTGAAAATTATCCATTAATATTTGTGTTCATACTTCAACTAGGTGCAATTTTGAACTGTAATTATGCATTTTGCACCTCCTCCATTGGAGTTTTGGTAGGATCCAAATTGTGTTTTTTAATATACATGTTTTGAACATTTTTTCCAAGTTTCACCTCTTTCTGGGTTATGGGATGCTAGTTACAATTTGCTGAAGTTCTAGGCTAATTAGTGTTTTTGGCCTTGAATGCTAGAGGTACCTTCTCTGCCATATTAAACATTTTTAACATGGCAAAAATTTTAATTCAGCTCCATGACAATGTTCTATGATTCAATATATTTCCATATACTTCTCTTGTGCCTCAATTTGATTCCAGAGAAGAAAGTTGTGGCCCTCTGAAGTTAACTGGGTCTTAAAATTTAGCCTCCATTGTTTGTCTTGTAACTTCCTCATAAAATATTTGTTTGAAAAATGGTTTACATCATTAGAAAAATATATTCCGGCTCTTTCATTTGAGATGTAGAGACATAGTGTACCTAGGTACACTCTATTCTCATGGTTTTTGAGTAGCTAAAAACGTTGTTTAGGGAAAAAATGTGTTAGAAAAAGATGACCTTCAAACAATATAAAATGTTGCAGAAAATCACCGGTTTTAAACTGTTGTAGACCATCCAAACGACTTCATGCGCACAAATTTGAAAATGTACACCCATATTTAGCATGTGCCACAACGCCATAAGGTAGCACATGATCTTCACACCTATAACCTATGTGGATCACTTCTCAGTTGTGCCAATATCTGGCGCACACTACTTTTGTGCCACGTGCCAATATCTACCACGCACAATTTTGGTTCATGCATTAATACTTGTTGCGCCCAATTTTTGTGTCAAATTACAATATTCTGTGTGCATTTCACTCTATGTGTTGCATCATGCCAAATTTTAGTGCACTCCCACCACACACCAATACTCCATGCAGACCTTTAATTAAATCATTGCGAGACGTGAATATTCAACATGCATGCACAACATACCAACATTATGCACGCACAAACAAATTTTCTTTGCGTTCTTCCAATTCTTAGTGAGCACACCATGCACACCAATATTATGTGTGCACACACCATGTGTGCCAATATTATTCTTGCGCCCCTCAATCCACACCACGCAGTGCTAAAATTTACTGTGCATACCACGCACCATAATTTTTTTGCACTTCACCTGCTTGCGTCGCACAACACTAGATTTTAGTGCGCACACCTGTGCAACACTATTTTTTCTTCAATCACTAGCTTTCACTATGCAACACCATATTTTAGTGTGCACACTCTCACACCCGCACACGCACATCCTAGTTTTCACTCTGCATCATCATATTTTCGTGCGCACACCGTGCACCCTCATTTTTCCATGCACCACTAGCTTGCACCCCGCAACACCAAATTTTAGCATGCACACATACGCACCCTTATTTCCATACATCATATGATTTTCACTATGCAATGCCAAATTTTTTTGTGCATACATGTGCATTTTTATTCTCTGCGCATCAATTCCTCGTCAATTTTGCTACAGAAATTGGGGCTTTTGCCCATTTTTTTCCAATTTTCACCATGGACATTCTGCAATTATGAAATTTGTTCAATTTCACTCCGATAAAACCAATTCAACCTCTGCAACAATAAATCGTTATTGATTGACATTCATGTTATGAATTTTCCCAAATTCATTTACAATTTGATAATTTTAATCAACTAATCTCACTCAATCTGTCATGGCTTCCCGATAACTTCTAATTCGACCAATTCCAGGTCTGAATTTTCTATGACAGATATTAAAATTATGAATATTTCATCACTTGGCCAAATTTCTCGAATTCCCCATAAATTTAACAACAAAAATTGGGGCTTTTGTCCAATTCCACTCAATTTCTTCTGGTTTCGCCATGGACGCATTGTAACTTGAAATTTGGCCATTTCGAAATCAATTTTTTGTGGAATTTCTCTTCCCATTATGCTAACTCGACCCATCCAGGATCAATGTTTAAAAATAGAGTTCTTATACCAAAATGTAGCATCCCCAACAACCAACTGGGATATGCCAACCAAAAATTCAAACTTTGATACCAAATTAAAACATACAAATACTCTACAAATACACAGATTCATATAGAATAATAATAAAAATACACATGCAACACACAGAGGAAAAAACCATAAAAATAAATGCATAAATAATAATGCAACAAATAATTTAACACACAATTGCAACTTATCTTAACAAAAATATCACCAACTGCATGCAAACCTTCCGCGTTCCTCCCAGCCTTAGACCACACTACTCAAAATCTCAATAGTGGGTCACCCCCGAGTTGGGACTAAACTAAACTAGGGTAAAGGAATTCCCAACCATGATAATGTATCTCAGACAACAAGAAAATCTCCATCACAGGTGCCAACTCGAACTAACAACCTATAGTCCCTCATTCCCCACATGCTTGTCTCACCCTAGGAAGTGTGCCCCTTCTCTGCTCAACAATCCCTCGGTTTCCCTACTTCCTTTTCGGGTCTTCAACAACAAGCATGACATGAAGTCTCAGAGCCTTGTAGTTGTAGTTTGGAACCTTTGGGAAATCAATTCCCAACAATTCTCTCACCTAGAGATAATTTCTCATGGGCTTGACAACCCACCTCTTCAATATCCCATGGGCCTGACGTCCCACTTCTTCAGTCTAGATCCTAAGCTAACCAAGTACAAGTACAGTTACGAGTACGTGTATAGGTTCAGTGATAGGAAGGTATAAAGGACAACTAAATGAGTGACTATATGCTAGTGGAATGATGGGATAATTAACTAATTCCAAACTATATGTATGCATGCTACCAACTTGACACTTGTGATGTTGAGAAGTACTTTGGCCCACTTTTCCCCATATTTATAAATTAGGATAAAATAATTATCCATACTTTATACTTTAAGGAATATTAATATAATATTCCTTTTTGGCTTAAGCTCCCTAGCTTAGTCCCTTATCCTTAACTTGTATCCCCCTTTCCCTAACTAGTGGATTTTATCCCCCCATACTCTTTTACATGGTTGGTTTTCCACAATGATGTGTTTTTCATTAATATTTCCATGTGATTACATTTACATTTACATTTACATTTACATTATAGGCATACTTTTCTTTTTGTATCCCAATTCATTAGTCCCAAAAAGGCTCTTTGGCCTCAAAATCACACACACTTAAGTTTGTTTTAGGCGATATCCTTGAATGTGCACACTTCATAATTTTAGTGCACAGTACATGTGCGCGCAAAATGATATTAAAAAACTCACCATCTTATATACATATGTACATTTATATTTACATTTATAGTTTGGGTTTGGCCTAGGGGTATTACATCCTGCCCAATCTGAATATGAATAACCTGTCAACTTAACATTAAAATCATTAATATATTTAATACCAAAATTATCTGTTCCTTTTAAATATCGAAGGACTCTCTTTGTTTCTTTTTGGTGACTATCATGAGGCTTAGCCATGAATTGAATAAGTATACTCACTAAATCTGCAATATATGGCCTGGTTGTGGTGAGATAATTCATACTTCCCATCAACTATTGATACAAGGTACCATTCATTGCTTTAGTTTCATCATCACTGCTAATATTTAAATTTTGTTATGATGGAGTACACACTGATTTACATTCACTCATAATAAACCTCTTAATTAACTCCATTGTATACTTTCTTTGTGTGATTATTTTCTTACCATCTTCTCTCCATACCTCAAGGCCCAAACAATAATGCAATTAACGAAGGTCTTTCATCTCAAATTCCCGTGACAACAATATTTTGATTTCTTCAATCAACTCATTAGCATTTCATGTTATGATTAGATAATCAACATATTAAGAAATCAAAGCAACATGACCATTTCCATCCTTCTTGATATAAACATTTGGATCACCTTTACTTTTGATAAAACCTTTTTGAAATAAGAAAGTATCAATTTTCATATACCATGACTCAGGTGCCTATTTAAGTCCATACAATTCCTTCTTTAACTTGTAAACAAGATTCTCTTGACCCTAATTTACAAACCCCTCTAGTTGCACAAGATAAACCTCTTCCTTTAATTCTCCATTAAGAAAATATGTGTTAATATCCAACTCATGTAGTTTCTAATTATACTTAGTAGCCATTGCAATCATTAATCCAATGGTATTCATCTTAGTCATAGGTGAAAAAGTGTCTTCATAGTCAATTCCTTCTTTCTGTGAATAACCCTTTGCAACCAATCTAGATTTATACTTGTCTATACTACCATCAACATTAAATTTAGACTTGAAGAACCATTTTGATCCCATAGGCAATTTATTCTCAGGAAGTTCTGTTAATTCCCTTGTTTCATTTTTCATGATAGAATCATATTATTCTTTCATGGCATCCATCCATACTCTATGGTCTTTAGCTTGCTCAAATTTTAAAGGCTCCAAAACATTCATAACTTAAGTCATTAATGCATAGTATTTATACCTGCCAGGTGCGTGGGTTTGTCATGTTGATCTCCTTGTTGTTATACTGCTTTGTGGAGTTCCATCACCTCTTCTTTTTCTCCATGGAGTTCCTTCATCCCTTCTTGGTGAACTCTGGCTACTTGAAGTGTCCATTCTACTTAAATATTCATCTTGAACCTGTTCAACATATTCTACTTTTTTTACACTTTCATCATTATCATTAGGAAGATATCATACACCATGACTATCCTGTTTTTGACCTTCAATTGCATGTTCATGAAATAATACATCTCTGTTTGAAAAAACCTTATGAGTGTTGGGAGCATACATTTTATATTCTTTGTGATCAATACAATAGACAATAAAAATGCATTTGATTTCCTTTGCATCAATATTTCTCCTATCTTCTTTAGGAACATGAGAAAATGCTTTTCTTCCAAAAATTCTTAGATGAATTACTACTGGTTTAAAGCCATAAAATGCTTCAAAAGGTGTTTTGTTCTCTAAACTCTTTCTAGGACTTGTATTTTTTAGATATATAATAGTATTGATTTCTTAAGCCCCCCAAAAAATTGTAATATTTTTACCTTTTATCATGCATCGAGCACACTCAACCAAAGTTTTGTTTTTCCTCTCAGCTACTCCATTCCGATGAGGAGTATGAAACACTATAAATTTTGTTGTATTCCATTGTCTTTGCAATATTTGAAGAAATCCCTTGATGTCTATTGTCCTCCTTGATCTGATCGAAGAATTTTGATATACCTACCTTTTTTGTTTTTGCAAAATTCTTAAATTATTTAAAATAATAAAAAGCATCGCTTTTCTTTTTGATTAAAAATACCCATGTATATCTAGTTATATCATCAATAAAAATAAGGAAATAATATTCTCCACCAAGAGACCTTGTTTGCATAGGACCACACACATATGTATGCACTAGTTCAAGAATTTATCATTTCCTATGATATATATGTGTAGGTAAATCTTCCCTATGTATTTTACCTAGTGCATACCACTCACATGCAATATGTTCATTCTTAAGATTTGGAAGACCGTCCACCATTTATTTCTTCTGAAATAGCATAAAATCATTACTATTAATATAATCACACCTTTTATGCCATAAGTATTCCCGTGACATAGTTGTTGATGCCAATGCTTGATGATTATTCCTTGTGACATTGATCTTTTATAGACCTCCAACTCTGACCATTGTTGCTACAACCTCGTAGCGATCATGTATGTCCTTCACAAAACAATGTGACTTAAAAAATTCAACTTTTAAATTTTGATCTGCAATAGTGGAAATTAAAATTAAATTCTTCTTAATTCCAGGAACATACGTCACATTATGGATTTGTTTCTCCTGACCATCAGGAAACGTCACACAAATATCTCCATAACCTTTAATTTGATGTGATATATAATCTCCTAGAAGATATTAGAACCATTGTTGATTTCATGATAGGTTTCAAACCAATCCCTATTGCATTACATATGAATTGAAGCACCATAATCAATAAATCACGCATACGAATTATCAGTTTCTGTTGATAAAGTAGCATTGGAAATAAACAATTTGAGATTTTTGAAATCATCTCTTATAATGACGTCATTATCAACAAAGTTTCCTAAATGCCTTCTATATTTGGATTCATCAAATTTCTTCTTTCTATAGTCCTTAGCTAAATGACCAGGCTTACCACAATAGAAGCATCCATCATTCCTCTTTATATTAGATTTTCTTCTTGGTGGAGCCATGCCTTGCTATGTTTGCATGTGCCTTTCTTCCTCTATTTCTTTCCCATAGATTTCCTCTTATGGATGTTTCCATTTGGCTACCAACACCAAATATGAACTATGAGACTTGAAGTTAAGATTTTTTCTACATTCTTCCTCTTGAAAAATAATACCTATCAATTCATCAAAAGAAGGTGTTTTCTCTCTAGTTTCAAGACCAGTAATAAACATTTGATATTCATCTAGCATACCTTTTAAAGTTATAGTTACTAGATTTGTTCTTGAAATATTTTTGCCAATATCACCAAGCTTATCTTTAATCTCTTTAATTCTGGAAATAAAGTTACTGGTATTTTTGGTTTCCTCCATTTTAATTGAGATTAATTTTCTCTTTAAAAACAATATTTGATTTGTATTAGTTGTTTCATAAAAACCTTTGAGTGTGTCCCAAGCTTACTTAGATGCACTACAATCCCTGATGTGTGGATTAATGTTATCCTTGGTGGACATTCTCAAGAGTACCATTGCTTTGGTCTCTCTTCGATCCCAATCCTGGGTGTTGGCAGGGGTTGTTGGTTTGCTTCATCTTTAGATAAAATTGACCAAACATTGTATCCTTCCATCGAATTCTGCATCATAAACTTCCAATTCATAAAGTTTTTTTCCATATAAATTAGTAGATTCGTTTATATATTAATCATCCAATGGATTTTTCATTTTACAAACTCAAAACAACTGCAAAGAACAAATTTAAGAAAAAACAAATTACCTTCCTTGATGGCTTCTCTCTCTTCTAGGAAGAAATTCCTTCTCACTTGCAACTCTTCCAACGGTGGCAGATTCAGATAGTGATTTCACCTACATCTTTTATGGCATCTACAACATTTTCTTCAAAGTGACTACTCCAACACATGGATCAAATGGTAACTCCACCTCTTGTTCACGATGGGAAGGTGGTTGCAGTGAATCTCCTCTCAATTTCACTCTAAAGTGGTAGGGCGATGGTAATGATCTCTCAACCCTCTGGCTCATGATGGGAAGGTGGAAAAAATCAACCTTGGTGATTTATTTAACCCATATAGGGATGTTTTAATCCAACATACCAACTATTTATTTCCCTTCACCACAAAGCCTTATGATCGCTTCTTGTATAATTCTTCTTCTAGATCCCCATGTAGGAATGTTGTCTTCAAATCCATGTTTTCTAATTCAAAATAAAAAATAGAAACTACACGTAAAATAAATCTCATTGAAGTTAACTTGGCATTAGGAGAAAAAATCTTACCAAAGTCAATTCCCTCTAGCTAGGAATAACCTTTTGCTACTAACTGAGAGATTTGTATTTCTCCAGTTTTCCTTCTGCATTTATCTTCTTCTTAAACACCCATTTGCTGCCAATGAAATTTATTCCAGTCAGCAACTCCGCTAGATCCCAAGCCTCATTCTTGTCCAAGGCTTCCATTTCTTATCCTTTTTCTAAAGTTTTCCATCCTCTGAATCCACTGCCTCCCTAACAGTTCTAGGATCATCATCAACAATAGACAAAGAAAAATTTGAATGGAAATTAGGTGGAGTATACCTTTCTAGTTTCCTTCTTTCTCGAACTGATCTCCTCAATACTGGAGTATGATGATCTTCTTCTTTTGATTCATGTTCTTTTGTAGAGTCTGATTCATTATCCTTCAATTCAAACTCTATTTTCTTTGCTTCTTCCTCCTTTGGTAGGAATTATTGTTTGACAACACATTTTATTTCTCTAAATACCACATCTCAGTTATACACCACATTTTTATTTTATGGGTTCCAGATCTTTTAAAAATTTCAGACCATCTTTATACCCAATAAAGATACACTTTTCAACCTTATTATCTAGCTTACTCCTATTTTCCTTTGGAATGTGAACATAGGAATCACAACCAAATACCTTGATATGAGTGAGAGAGGGTTTCTTACCAGTCCATACCTAATGTGGAGTCTTGTCATCTAGTGATGATGAGGGTGATTGATTGACCAAATAACATACAGTACCCACTGCCTCTACCCAAAATTCCTATCCTAACCCAGCACCACTGTGCATGCACCTTGATTTTTCCATCAACATATTGTTTATCCTTTGTGAAACTCCATTATACTGAGGTGTATATGGAGAAATATTTTACCTTTGTATACCACACTTCTTACATAATTATTCAAATTCATTTTCACATAATTATCCACCATTATCCATCCTCAACACCTTAATTTGCTTCTCCATTTGATTCTCCACAAGAGCCTTAAACTATTTAAACCTATCAAAGACTTCAGATTTCTTCATGAGGAAACATATCCATGTATTCCTTTATAATTCATCTATAAATGAGACATATTACAAATATTTTCCTAGTGATAGAACTGACACATATCTAAACACATCACTGTGCACCAACTGTAAAATTCCCTCTACCATGATTGCACTAGAGGGGAATCTTACACTATTATGCTTCCCATATACACAATGTTCATAGAAATCAAAATCGAGAGAGTAGTTAGACATGCCTTCAACCATACCTTTAACGCGTAATAATCGAAGGCCCTTCTTTATGATATGCCCTAGTCTTTGATGCCACAACATAGCATTTTCTCTAGATACTGTAGGAGTTTTTTTCTTCTTCATCCCTAATATTAGGAACAACAGAACTATTACACCCATCACTAATAGTGCTTCCCTATAGCTTATACATAGTTCCAAAATAAACTCCCTTCAACAACACCATTACGCCTTGAACCATCCTGCAGGTTTCTTTCTCAAACATTGTTTTTACCCCTACATCCTCCATTTTTCTTACAAAAATCAAATTTCTTTCCAATCCTGGGATGTGGAGAACAACAAGGAGTGTTCTAATCTTTCCATCCATGAGATTCAACTTGAATTTTACTCATCCTATGATTTTTTTTACCAATTCATCACCTAGGAAAAAATGACCTCCATCATACCTCTCATATTCACAAAACCACTCCCTGTGGGGATTTATATGAATGGATGCACTTGACTCAGCCAACCATGCCTCATGATTTTCATGTGTTCTTGAATAATCCAAGTACACATCCTCTCCTTCTTCCATAGAGGCTTTTTCTTCTGTATAAGAATCATCTTGAGATCGCTTCCCACTCTCAACACTTTTGGATCTTCATTTCTTCTTGTAGTGCCCTTATTTTCCACATCTCCAACATACCTTTACAATTTTTTTGGGAGATTTATATCTTCCCTTAGATTTAGATCTCCCACTGGATGAATTAGATATGTTTCTTTCCTGGGAGCATCCTCTTGCAAATAATGCATATGTGCTCTATCCTTCCAATTTCTTCCATCTCATATCCTTTGACAACAAGGATAAGACCACATCATCGAAACTTAAAGTAGTTGTATTGCTACCTATTGCCACAACAAGACTATCCCACGAGTCTAGTAAAGATAACAATAAAATGATACACTTATTTTCATCAAAAATATTAATATTAACATATAATAGCCGACTTACCACAGTATTGAAGGCATCCAGATAATTTGTCATTGAGTCTCCATATTTCATCCTTAGGTTGTATAGCTTCTTCTGCAGGAAAAATTTGTTCACTAGGGAGTTTGATTGATAAAACCCCCCTAACTTATCCCATAACTCCTTGGTTGTATATTCCCTTGAACATTCATTAATATTGAATCTAAGAGACATAACTAGATTATCCTCTTCGACTTCCGGTCCAACTATTCTCGATCTTCTGTTGATGCTCATGTAGGTGCAGTACCTAGATCCACATCAATCCACTGATATTTTTCCACCAATAGATCCTCCATATTAATCTTGTACGACTCAAAACTTTTCCCATTAAATTTCTTTATCTCTATTTTCAAACTACTCACCATTTTTTTCACTTGAAGAATCAATATTGTAGATCTTCCACTGTAACAAGGCTTATCAAAGACTCAATCCAAACCTTTGACAACAAAGACATCCCCCTAAAGACAAAAATTACTCTGACACCAAATGTTTATTTTAAACTTATATAATTATTTTCTGCAAACATATTTTCAATAAAAACAAAAAAGATGCAATGGCACATACACACATTACACATAGATTTTACCCTGGAAACCCAAACCGAGAAAACCAACAACTTGTTTAGAGTTGCACCTCTAATCTTATATTCATCATAAATTCATTGTCCACAATAAAATATACATATAATATCCTACAACATCCAAACCCCTAATCCAATGACCTATATTAGTCAACAACCCTTATTCCTCAACTAAAATTAGAAAACCATCAGCAAAAACCATGTGTAAAAAAACTTCCAAAACCGAATGCAAGAAACCACCCATTTTGTTTTTTGGGAGGCTACCACCCCCGAACCCATTTACAAGGAGGGATGCATAAGCCCCCCCCACTCCCCAAGACTCCTATATTAGTGTACATTGTTGGATTTACTTCACACACACCTAGGATTTATTTTTCCTAAGGTTTTTCCTTGTTTATTAGTCATAATTAGTCATTATCCAATCTCTTATATCCTGGAGAATATTCTCTTCAGTTGACACTTCAGTTTGACTAGTTGAATTGAGTCTAGATGCTGCATTAGTTTTGTCACCATGAAACATTGAGATAATCACCATGATAATATGCACTTGCCTTGGTTTCATCACCATATTGGCACATTACCCTTGATTCCTTGATCTACTTCTCACTATAATCAATTTCAGTCAGTTAATTGAAGACTGATTGACTAGTTAACTCAGCTAGGTGGTAGTTCACTCCCGTAACTACCTGAGATACTAGACTAGGTGGAAGTTTACTCCCATAACTGCTGGTGTGTGTCTAGATCAATCTAGACCACCAAAATGGCTCATTAGTTACTCATGTATCCTAAATCTATTGTAAATTATTCACTCTTTGAGTGCAAAATACAGTTAATGAGAATTATTCCATTCTTTATCTCTTGCTTCTTCTTTCACAATTTATCTCTGAAAATGTGTGTGGTATTTTCTAGCTAAATATGTTATGTGTCAGTTCAACACATTTACATGGTATCAAAGCCAATAGACTGCTAAGCAAAATTTACACCAAATTATTTTTGCAGGTACTAAAGATTGAAGAACGCAAAAAATATGGAATATATGTTTTACTCACCAATAATACTTCTCATGCCTCATAAATATTTGGAGTGGAAGCCAAAGATTCTACTTATTATCAGAAGTAGAGGCTTATACCAAATAACCATGGCAAGGGAAGTAGAGCCTGATTCCACCGATGAGAAAAATGATTTTCTCAATAGACAAGATATGGCCATAGGATTTATCTTGTTGTCTATCTCTCCATAAATTCTCCACCAAGTATATGATGACTCACAAGAATCAAATCCAAATGAATTATGGACCATATTGGAGGTTCTATTTGGGAATAAAGAATATTGTGAAGATTTCATTCAGGAGGTTGAACGAATAGAGCCAGAAGAGAAGCCATCTGAAGATCAAGCCTCTTATTATGAAGTCTTCTACAAAAGTATTTGCAGAAATTTGTATCCCATTAATTGAAGATTATGTCTACTCCATTTCATATTTGTTTTATGAATTTCATGTGGAATATATATGGCATGCATCTCATGGGTCACATGCAGAGACTTTTTCATGTGCAATGCATGCATCTTAGGAGACAAAAAGGGACCTGTGCACATCAGGCTAAATTATGATATTTTCTGAGCCACATTTTCAGAAACAAATTGTATATTTGAATTCCTCTTGAGAAAATATCCAATTTCAAAAAACCATTAGTCCAAAACAGAGTCCAGGAAGTGAAGTTATGATATTTTTAAAATCAACAAAATTTAAGCATTTTTCCGAAAACGATCGCATGATTTTCAAAGTTTAATCCAAACTTTATTTAGATATTATTCATTACAAGAAAATAAAGTGGATATGTGTGGACATATCAATGATGAGTCTACTTCATCAGATCCATCCAGACATCTACATCTTCAACAAAATATTCAATGAGCACAAACTTGCACAGTTGCGAGGTCTTCTTGGAGTGAAGGACAAGGTTGCTTAGCAACTGCTTTTTCTTCCTTCTCATTTTATTTTTTTATGCATTGTAATTTGAGGGGGGGGGTTTCCCATGAGGTTTTCCCTCTTTCCTCATTTATCTTAGTGTATCTTTTGTATTTGGGTACCTAACATGGCCTTGTTGTCGGGACCCATTCTTTATTTTCACCACAATGATGTTCAGGGGGGTGTTGGAGTTACTTCACACACACCTAGGATTTATTTTTCCTAAGGTTTTTCCTTGTTTATTAGTCATAATTAGTTATTATCTAGTCTCCTATATTTTAGGGGAGAATATTCCAGCTGGAGAATATTCTCTTCAGTTGACACTTCAGTTTGACTAGTTGAGTTGAGTCTAGATGTTGCATTGGTTTTGTCACCATGCAACATTGAGATCATCACCATGATAATGCACACTTTGTTGGCATGTTTTATGGGCAGTGTATGCTTTTCATTGATGGAAAGTACAACAATGATGATGGCTTGAGTACAGGAAGGATGTGTCAGGCAAGCTCCAGAAGTCTTTTGGGAAGACGATGCAGAGCAAGGGCTTGAGTACAGGAAGGATGTGCCAGGCGGGCTCCAGAATTATTTTGGGAAGACGATGCAGAGCAAGCTCAAAAAGATCATAGTATGCAGTGATGGATCTCATTAATATTTCCCAATGAACATTAGATCTGAGCCAAAGGTCTGACTGGCATTGGATCCAGGAGAACCCGCATGCTCTTTAATGAGCAAGGTGAAATGTGAAACCTTGAAATCGCGAAACAGGCGCATCACTTGAAGTTTCGGCTACCATAGTTTCATATATCGAGAGATAGAGAGGTCACAGAATCTCATCATCGGGAGTCCCGAAGTGCTGAAATGTGAAATTCTGAAAAACTTGAAACATGCGCACCACTCGAAGTATTAAATACCGAGATTTCAGTTACCGGGAGATGGAGATGTCAGAGACTCTCATCAACAGTAGTCCCAAAATCACGAAATGCGAAATGGCGAAATGATATGAGCCGTTGGTTCAAGGAGATCATGGATCGTTGATCTGACTCCATTTCGAAGTATTGGATACCATGATTTCAGATACCAGGAGCTGGAAATGACAAAGACTCTCATCATGAAGAGTCCCGAAGTCACGAAACCCAAAGTCATGAAATGATAAAGACTCCATACCAGAGTTTCGGATACCAGGAGTAGGAAGAGTCAAGAGTGAAGACTCTTCATCACAGGAGTCCCGAAATCGTGAAATGTCACAGAATACATACCGGAGGTTTGGATACCGAGAGTTGGAGATGTCAAGGTCTTTCACCATAGGAATACCGAAATGTCGATTCGCTAAAATGAAAAACACTGGAGTACCGAATCGTTGATCTGACTCCATTTCGGAGTTCCGAATACCGGGAGTTGAAGTGTCGAAACACTTCACCACCAAGAGTGCCAAAATGACGAAATGTCGAAACAAGAAATTGTGAAATGTAGTTTCGACTAAGGCTGAGGTCACAATCGTTGGTCACATCGGAGAAAGATGGGGGAAGGAGTTAGTGAAGACAAGCTCATTTTCAGAGTTTCGGGGGTCGAGAAATGGAGAGTACTAAAATCCTCCACCATGGTGATCCCGAAATGCTGAAGAGAGAAATGTCGAAATGAACACAAGATTTATAGAAGTTAATCCAATGGTGCAGATGAAACTGAAGAAGATCGGACGGCTACTGTAGCACTTCACAATGTAACTGCTAGAAACCACTGATGGTTTCTGCCAGAGGACTCGAAGAGACTTCTGTGTGTTTTCTAGAGGAATTGAAGGGTCGCAAGGAATCTGCCAGTGGGAGAAAAGATTATTCGTGGAGGCTATTGACAGCTGAAAGAGCGTTGGAGCCGTTAACTGTGACAGAGAGGTTGAGGTTGACAGCAACAGAAGATGAATAATCTCAACTGCCTGTGATGTGAAGGAATTTGATCATGAAACCCAATGATGATGGACAGATGGGATTAACAAACAGTGAAGCTGAAGAGTTGCGATGATGAAAAGGCAGAGCACTCGACATGTAGAGGATGAAGAACTATTGGATGAAGGGATACAAAAGATGCATGTGAGACAAGGAGGAGGGGTGGAGCAGCAGAAATGGAAAGAAGACAAAGGGTGCATTAAATGGGAAGTGCGCACAAAGCACAAAGGGAGCAGAACAGAAAGTGCAATGGATGCATGCAGGAAGAGAGTGAGGTAGACAGAGCAACGAAATCTTACAGAACAGTGATGAGATTGGTAAGCTATTGTTGCACATCATATCACTGTAATAAGTTTCAGTAACACATATTCATAAATCAGGGTGGTAGGGAGGTGTTAGGGAGGACTGTTGTCCTTAGAGGTTCAAGTGGGTGCTTGAACACAGGGAGTTGTAGATTCCTTCTAGTTGGTGCTAGAGAAACCAAGGAGTTGATGCTTCCTTCTAGTTGGTGCTAGACAGACCAAGGAGTTGGTGCTTCCTTCTAGTTGGTGCTAGAGAAACTACGAAGTTGGTGCTTCCTTCTAGTGGGTGCTAGAGAAAACAGAGAGTTGGTGCTCTCAAAAAATTGCAGCTTGAAAAAATAGAGGTTGTAGCCTCACAATGAGTTGGTGCTCATATGTATGATAATGTAAAGAATGTAAATAATAATTATCATATAAATAAGAAGAGGTTTTTACCCTTTATGGGTTTCCTCGGGAAATATCTGTCTCTGTGTATCTCATATATGTGACTGATGTTGAATGTGCCATTGCTTATTTCCCTACATTATTGTGATTATCATTGAGTGCCTTGTAAAGAATTTAAAAGAAGCATAATTGTTTAAGCATAGTAACAACTAATTTACCCCCCCTCTCAGTTGTCTAACAAACTTTGCCTTCTGGAAAGTTAGAATGAGAACCTACATAATGGCTTTAGGTGCAGATGTCTGGGATGTGGTAGACACTGGTTATGTAAAGCCAATTGTACTAGCTAATAAGGATGACAAGCTAGAATTTATCTTCAATGCTAAGGCTATGAATTCTATCTTGAGTGGGCTTGTAGAAGCAGAATTCGTAAAAGTTATGCACCCAGGAAATGCCAAAGAAATGTGGGACAAACTCATTAGCAGTTATTAAGGTAATGAAAAGGTAAAGGATGCCAAGCTTCAAACCTACAAAAAATAGTTTGAACAGATGAAGATGAAGGAAGATGAAACTGTTGGAAAATACTTTATGAGAGTAGAAGAAATGGTAAATGCAATGAAGACACTTGGTGAAACAATTGAGGAACCTTCTTTAGTTCAAAAAATCTTGAGATCTCTCCCAGATAGGTTCAACTCGAAGGTCTCTTCTATAGAAGAACTTAATAATCTAAAAACCTTGGAGTTTGATCAACTTCTAGGAACATTGAATGCATATGAAATGAGAATAGTCAAAGATAAACCCACCTCCAGAGAAACATCATTTAAAGCAAACAAGAATGAGGATTCTGAGCCTGATGAAATTGAAGCAAAATTTTTGAAAAGACTGAAGAAGGGATTAGGTAAATACAAAGGTAAACTGCCTTTCAAATGTTTCAACTGTGGTATGATAGTTCATTTTGCAAATAAATGTCCCCACAAAGGAAAGGATCAGACATATGATGATGAGGAGAAGTACAAACATAGAAATTTCTTTAAAGATAATAACTTTAATAAGAAAAGTATGTGCGTAAACAATGATGATGATCCTTCAGATGATGAAGACAATGACTCCTCTATTCAAGATAAACTAAATGACTTCATACTTATGGCCAAAGAGGATTATGATAATAAAAACATAGGGAGTGATGTTAATGAAGAAGAAGTTGTGGTTGACATGGAAGGAGAACTAATCAGTGCATTGGAAGAGATTGACAGACTAAGAATCAAGAACAGAAAGAAAAGACAATTGTTGATACAGTTCAAGAAAGACAGTAAAGAACCTGATGATGACCTTGTCCTACTAAAAGTAGAATTAGAAGAGGCAAAGAAAATCGAAGACATTTTGAAACAACAACTATCAGAAAAGAAGGCAAGATGTGAAGCATTAGAACAAGAAGTAGTGAAAACTAGGAAAGAGATGGAGAATTTTCAAGCCTTGTATAATCAGAATCTGTCAAGTATCAATGCCTCAGAAGGATTAGCCACCATTCTGAATCAGCAAAGGAATCCAAAGCTGAAAACTGGTTTGGGTTATGAAGAGGGATCAAGTAGTGGGAAGCCAAGAAATGAAGAACCCATCAAGTTTGTCAAATGCACAACCAATAACAACCACAAACCAGCATAAACAAAGGAAGAAAATCAGCTGCCCAGGACGAGTAAGGAAAAAGGTGCCAAGGTTGAATTTGTAGAACAAAGAAATAATGCGCTCCCTACTGAAAGACATCATCAACATGGAAGAAATCGATTTGCTCAAAGAAGACAACCATTTTCCAAGTACAAAGAATTTTTCTATGGCTATTGTTTCTACTGTTCTAACTTTGGTCACAAAGCTGTAAATTGTTCCTTAGGACTTGGACATGAGCAATTAAGATTTCAAAGGAATAAATACTTGCCACAATAAAGAATGATGTAGCCAAGTAACAAACCTTCACAGATTGCCAATTGCCAAATTAATTCCAGGGACATGCAACTAAGGAGGTCAAGAAATAATCAATAGTCAATGAGTAGACAACCCTGCAACAATAAGTTTGACCTGTTGAACAAAGAGATTGAATGCTACATCTGTCATAACTATGAGCATAAATATGTTGACTGTTGATTAAATAACTATGAACCAGATTTGAATTCCCCTAATGAAAATGTCAAGTTTTGGAAGAAGAAAGAAAGTGACAAGTGTGGATTAGTGTTGTCATCTCAAAGAAAAACAAACCCTTGGTACATAGACAGTGGATGCTCCAAACATATGACAGGAGACAAAGGTAAGTTTCTATCTCTAAGTGAAAGCAAATCAGGAAACGTAACCTTTGGAAATGATGCTCCAGGTAAAATAAAGGGTAAAGGGATGGCGAGTTTAAGTAATGGAAAAGGAAAATCCCAAGATGTTCTACTTGTGGATGGGATGAAACATAATCTATTCAGTGTAAGTCAAATGTTTGACAGAGGATGCGAAGTGTTGTTCACATCCAAGGACTGCAAGATAAAGTCTATAAACTCAGGACAAGTGGTGGCCAAAGGCATAAGGACAACAAATAATGTATATGTGCTGAAAGAAAATAGAGAAGAATGTCATCTAAGAAAACATGATGAAAGTTGGTTATGGCATAGGAGACTTGGACATCTAAACTTTGAC
>ML846882.1:37506-49000 GCA_009831015.1 Picea engelmannii
GAGTTACAAGAATGAGGGTATTCACCTTGAGCCAAAAACGAATCATCTTCCATACTAGTCTTAGACTGAAAATACAATGATTCAAAGGAAAAACCAATTTGGTTGTCAATAAGAGCCTGATCAATAGATTCTACCTCCCTGGCTTGTTCAACATTATCGGAAGAATTTTCCTCTTCTTGCGAAGAAAATTGTTCTTGCAGTTGAGTGATAGGATTTGCAATTGGTTCTTCATTCGTGATTGAACATGACTGGATGGGAGGGATGGAAGCATCATAGAAGAGATTTAATGCCAATGACATGTCATTGAGATTAAATTTACAGAGGATATGATAGACTCTTGTCAAAAAGTTTTCTGAAGATGGATTGTCGTTGATTAGCGAAGTATGAAATTCTTCACATAATTGATCAAAATCATAAATTTCAAAAGCATCTAGAAATGCATCTACAAATTGAAACCAATCAAAAATGTGACATGCTAGAAAGGATTCAAACCAATGTTTGATTCGACCTCTAAAAGTAAAAGCAAAAAGTCTGCATAAAACTCCTAAATCTGAGATGTCATGTTTGATGCATTTGCACCAAAACTTATTAAGGTGGTCTTTAGCAGATGTATTGCCTTCACCATCAAAGGTGAGTTTGGACAAGCATGAGTCTGTCTCGTTGGGAACATCAGGTAATGAGAAGTTGAAAGCATGTTCCAACATAGTGATTTGGGGAGCCATAGGGGAAATTGAATACACTTAAAATAAAGGCTCCTACAAGGCCATCTTGTCAGTCAGCCCTCCTTCTAGCGCCATTTGTTGACGAGCGAAATTGACCGTCCATCAACTGAGAGAGTGGAATCGGTCCGGGGTTGTCTAATAACCCAAGCCGTTTGGGATGAACCACCTTGATGGGTTTAGCGGCTTCGTTAGTCGATCTAAGGTCCTATGAAAACCAAAGAGAAAACTAATCTAAACTAACTAAAACTAAAACTAATAAAAAAAACTAAATAAAACAAACTAAACTAACTAATAATAAATAAAATGAACTAATCTAACTAATCTAAATAAAACTAACTATTAAACGAACTAACTAATCTACTATCTATATATAAAAACTACTAACAAAATATACAATATCTACAAAATACAGATTTAAATAAAACCTTGAAAACTCATTTGCAGTCTGCCCCAAGACAGAGAAAGGTATTTCTTTTTTATTTTATAATTTTATAAACAAGAAATTAAACTTACTGAAATTAAACAATCTAATATACATATATCTAACTAAAATACTAACAAATATACTAAACAAATAAACAACAAACAAACCTGGAAACACTCCAGATTTGTCCTGTGTATGATGACTTCGAAGTTGGTCGGAGGAAGGAAACTCGCACCGGATAATCCAAAAGATTCTCGTAAACGATAGCTGCAATGCTCTTTGAGTTTATTTACAGGACAAACAAAACATAAAAGATCATAACAATTATATGATTTATAAACCTCTGCAATAAGGTAAACCTGTTATGCAAAAACTTATACTTAATAATCCAATTAATGAAGAAGAGAAATCCGTCTTTCACAAACTGAATCAAGTAATTGCTACGTCTTTAAATACTGGAAGAAATCAGATATGAATTATATTTGATTAAATCATATCATTTGCAAAAGATCAAGATAGTTAAAGTAGTCATTAACCAAATGAAAATAGATACACATAAACATAAAACAAAATATTGATATTATGAAAAGCTAAAGCTGTAGCAGAATATCAAATTCTGTCTCAGTCTGTATTAAAATTCCATATCCTTGTTCTCCCACGAATGAGGATGATCTTATTACAAAAAATAATGAGTATATATAAGTCTTTCCACGTTGTAAAACCTCCCTATGGATAATATCAAACTGTTTACATAATCTGGGAAGATATTCCCAAAATCAACTAAACTAGGAAATCAAAATGCAAGTAAAATATTTCAAATATCCTGTAATTGCTCATCAGATCCAATGCAATTTCGAATTCATTTGCAATAGACCAAAAATAACAAGTTAGAAAGGTATTTTATTAGCAAAACAATAAAAATTTAATTCTACAGACTTAGCTACAGAATCATTTGATTCTGTAGCTAGTCTAAAATAAAGATACAGAATCAGAATTTAGATTAATTCAAATCTTTTTAAAGAATTAAATTTAATCTTCATCCAAAAACTATCTGAAAACAAATCATTTAGTTTGAAAGAATTATACCAATAGGATCCACATCATTTAACCGAATACAGAGATAGAAAAACTCTGTTTCGATTATTGTCATAAGTGGGGTAAATGAAATCATATGTAACAACATCGTAATCATTTCTCAACAAATCGAATCCATCTGTTATGAGATTGTTTATCATTGCACAGTGAGCAAACAAGATTTATTTTCCTTTACCAAAATCATTCCAGCCTAACGAATTACAACTATGTTTGACCAATTCGTTTTTACACATTTAAAACCAAACCAAACAACAATCCAAACAAGAGAATTAATCGGCTGAGTTTAGCATATTTGTTGCAGATCATAATCATTTTATGTTTCGGGCATAGTTGCACAGGTTTAATGAGACCATTGTTTTTATAAAAACAGAGTAGTTTTTTCCAAATTTAAATTGAACAGAGTGGTATTCATAATTTGGAAAATCGTATGACAGAGCACATCATAACAACTACTCTCCCGAAATTATTTGTCAAACACAGCATACGAATCATACAAGATCGAATATGAGGGTAATCATATTCTAAATATAGTATGGAACTTCCCGTGAGAGGTGAATACAGAACTAATTGTATTGAAACCACACCATTAATCTGTTACTTCACTCAGCCAGGCTTAGCAAATAAAATCCAAACGAATAACCATAAAAATCTGTGAGCAAATCATATATATCAAATTGAAACTCTTCCTATTTTTAGCAAAGAAGAACGATATACATGATGAACACGAATGACAAAGGCATTTGAATGGGAAATAGAGCTATTTGAAAACAGAGCCCATACCTGTGTAGCGACGAGACAGTTTGACAGATGAGAGGGAGTTCTGAAGAACAGATCTGAAGGAACGCATACAGACTCAAAATGCATGTTCCAACCACTGAAAAATTGACCTGTAAAACGAGATCTAGATCTCTGTTGTAGCTCACTTTCTGAAGAAACCGCCCAAATGAAGGTAAAGGGGATAAAAACGGTTCTGGGTTTTCAACGGTTTGAGCTAATTCAAATCCATTTTCCCAGAATCGCTCATGCAAAAATGTGACTCTGGGGGCAATTACGGGGTAGTCTTCTCTGGCAAAATGAAACCAAAACCGACTCTGAAAACCACGGGGGTTCAATTCACCCTTCGGGAGCCAGGAGATAACACATAGTGAGTCGGGCTAAGGGACAAGGGTTTGAACAGAGTGGGCTCAGAGATTTTCCCAAAAATCAATAGAGGTAACCCTGTAAGGAGGCAGGCATTAATGCAAAGTGTGCGAGGGTGGTAGAGCTTACTTCTGCCATGCATAAGAGTTATTTCCAATAGTACCACCACCAATTTCATAGTTGTTTACTCCATAATAATAGTTCAACCATTAAACCATGTGTACAACCAAATGAAATTAAAGGTGTATATCAATACACGCCAACACTATGCCATACAAATCAACAACAAAATCAAATATGTGCCAATGTGTATTAATCAAAAGTTTTAAACAATTGTGCCAATCGATACTCATAAAATTGACAAGCCGAGAGCTATAAAAAGTTTAGCAATAAGGATTATATCATATATATAAATTTAATCATAACCCCTATAAAAGATGAGGCAAGTCATAAGAAGTATAAACCAAAATGCTTAATGACTTACAAAATCAACAGAATCAAGTTTTGCAATCAATATAAGAATGTCCAAATGAGCATAGTTTGAAAATCCTTTCAGCCACATAACGATAAACCAAGGTAAGTGCCATAGAAAATATCGATAAAAAGATCATTACAATTAAGATAGTGATCGAAATGCGACCTCGAAACAAGAAGTTTTCACGCTTACAGTCGTGAAAACTTAATGAATACAAATTTGCAAGTGTCGTAAGAAATGGAAGTGTCATCTATTTGAAAAATGTGACGAACAACTTGAAGTTCAGAAGACATAGGTGCAGGCAGCTTATAGGATCATAAAAAAAGTTGATTTGGCTGCCAACACGAGCCTCTTATCGACGAGCTACTAAAGTTATGGGAGGGCATCACTATGTATGACATTTGTAAACCAATTGGGCAGAAGATATTTCAATGTCATGGAATAATTTTATGAAAAATTCATGATGCCCCAGGACTAACACATTTTTTGTGGTATGTAACGTTCCATATTTCACGCTTGAATAGTATATAATTAATTTAATATAGCATGCATGTTGTTTAAATATTCATTTCGTATATATATTAATAATTCACATTAATCCATATATTGCGGGTCTTCAAACAAAGGATAAATTTGCATGTCCAGTATGTGGTCCTAAGATGAAATCTCATCGGTCAAAAAGTTTAAGGAAAGAAGGTGTTTGATGAGTATAAACACTTCCTCTCTAAGAACCATAAGTATTGTACTACCGAAAAATATATTTTCAATGGGAAACAAGAGACTGGACTAAAACCACAAAGAATGATACCTCGCCTATGGAAGTTGGAATATGATAGAATTAATCCTCGAGGTACACATTTTGTTTATGTATCGTAAATGGAATCATGTTTTGAAATTTTATCTTAATTATTCATTTTATTTTACCGCATTTGATAAATAGTTTTCTATTTTTTTTTATGCTTCATCAATGTCGTCATCGTGAAGGTAGTAATAATTGGATTCCATGAGGAATGAAATGTTATCCCACTCAATTAATGAGGTTGCCTTGCTATAAGGACCTAAAAATAGTTCATTTATTTGATACAATATATTTCGGGAAGAATGTGACAAAAAAATTATGGCGAATCATAGATGGGAGGAGGGATAATGAAAAAATTGACAAAATTTGTAATGACATTCTGGAAGCCAATCATGAAATGCAAAGTGTGATCCGATAAAATAATGTTGGAGACCAAAATAACCTTCCATGGTTATTAACATAGCAAGAAAGCAATGGTGTAAAATAGGTCATTCAAAAAATTAAATTTCCCACAGGTTTTTGTTCAAACATAAAGAATATCTTAACGAAGAAAGGTGAATTTGGTGGGGTAAAAACACATGATTGGCATACCATCATTAAGGTAATTAATAATTTTAGTATTCATATTTATATATTGGTCATATACATTTTTTGAGNTTTGAACAAGTAATGATTTGTTTTTATTGTTACAGTATGTTCTACCTTTATCTCTTCCAAACGACTTTGACAACAACATCAAACAAGTTATATATGATCTTGGAAAATACAAGAGGTAAGTAGCTGCAATATATATGCAAAAAAAAAACAACTTTTTGTTGTACTTGATGACATGTGTTTTACTTGTAATGTAATATGTATTTATATGTTTTGTTGAAACATGTTATTTTCTTGTGTCATGATCTGTAGATGGTTGTCATTGAAAGAAATCCATGAAGATGATATAAAGTATTGGAAGAGAGAAATTCCTTGGCTAATGTGTGAAATTCAAAAGTATCTACCTCCAAAAATTTTCAATGCACAAGAACACTACCTCATACACCAAGTTCAGGAGATTGAAATGTGTGGACTTGTACACACAAGGTCAATGTGGATGGTGGAGAGTTACTTGAAATCATTGAAGGCTTTGGTTAGAAAAAGAGCATGTCCTGAGGATTCTATGGTGGAGGGATATATGGTATATGAATCCATGGTTTATATTACTCAGTATCTTCCTAAATTAGCAGTGTAAGCTATGCATGCAGTGGATTACATTTGGGATGTGAACTCCATCAAAAAATTTGAAAGGGAGCAGTTGTTGGGGAAAGGTACAATGAAGAAAGTGAGAGGTAATTAAATTGTGGATATTTTTAATAAATATATTTTTTTGTTTTTTTGTGTATATGATCATACTCATTTAATATTTATTCTTTCATCATTTATTAATATTTACCATGGTTATAACTAATATTTAATATTGATGAATTGTGATTTTTTGATCGGTCAATTTCTCAATATTGGGATGCACTACATTTATACATTGCAAACAATATTGACTGGATGAATGTATAGATTGATAGATGTAAATAACGTTATGGCGATAGGTTATCATGGAAATAACTATCTGAATTTGTTAGAGAAGATCGTCATAATGGAGATTCCAATGTTACGCAGAGGGAAATAGATTTAGCATATTGTTTGAAAGATGGAAAGGAAAGAAAATTCACCCATTTTATTCAGTTCTTTTATATTATATTAGTGTGACTGTATGTGTGTTTTTTTCATATATATTATACTTTCCAATTTATATAAATTTGTTTATGATTAATTGACAATGCATATTTTACATGTCTGGCATATTGCAGTTGAAACACCACAAGGCTATGTGGTGCAATGGTCATAAATTTCACATCAAACAGTTGGATGAAACCAAAAAAAATTCTAATAGTGGGATAACTACAGTATTCCAGGTCACTAATGTTTCCTCTAGGAGTCACAGACGTCCTCGAGAATATGAAAATAGATACTATGGGTTTTTGAATGATATAATTGAGTGTGACTTTAATTACTTCAAATTAGTTTTGTTTGATGTCAAATGGTATAGGTTACGAATGCATGAAAATGATGAGGAAAGAACTGTTATTAAACATGCCAATGGATTTTCGATGATTAAAACAACAGTTTTTGAAAAAACAAACGACCGCTATGTTTTTCCAAGTCAATGTGAACAAGTATTTTACTCAAAGGTTTCAGGTAAGAGGGATTGGTCATTTGTTGTTATATATGATCTGAGATGAAGGCCAGTAAAGTATATTGTAGATGAGGAAGATGATATTGAAGAAGAATATGATGTAGAGATAGAGTAGCAAGAATATGGGTCGACAGATGAAGAACGTGGAGAAGATGAACTAGGCATACGAGACAATGCGCCAGTTCTTGATTATGATATCGATGAAGATATGCTCGAAAATGACATTGATGATGATGATGATATCATAAATCCTTTCAACATTTTTTATGAACCGGATGATGATACATATATCAATTTGGATGATCAATAAGAAGATACAGAAGAAGGATGATACAAATGTTGCATTGGTCAATGAGGTACGTAACTAGATATTTTAATTTGTATGAACTATTCTCTTTAAATAATTTTTAATTATGTGGGTTAATTACATGTTTTTAAGTTTTATTTAATTTTTGTTTTGGTAGTTTCTATGCATGATTACTATGTTGTTTTTGTTTGTTTTCTATTTTATATATTGGGTATTGGGGAATTGAGAGCGATGTGAGAGGGGAAGCGGCCATATGAGCTTCTAACTTCACGTGGTTGGCCTTGTTTAGTAGAGAATAAATTATTATTGAAACCAAGATAAGTTTCACCTCATCCTATATATCATCTCATCTCGTCCTCATTTCATTTTAATTTTCTGATCGATCAAATTTTAAAGGAAACAACTATTAAACGACATTGTACTAGGGATAGAGTACATGATGGGAATAGTGACCTGTGAATGGGGCCAACATTGAAATTTTTCAAAAATTTTCTTTATGACATCATACATCCTTGAGTCTTGAAACCCTCCCATATCGTCAAGGCACGGGTCTAGTCTAACCATGTCAAATTTTGATGCATACAAGCAAATATTGAAGAAATTTAAATGTTGGCCCCATTCATTGCTCACTATGCAGGGTCGTTGCATGACATTTGTGGTGGTTGAATTGGAAGTTCCATGACATTTCAAGATAGTTCCAAAAAATATTCTATAGATGGAAACAATGACATTTGACAATGATATGCCCATTATGAACATTGTTGCAAACATGGATGATCTCAAATATTATTAGGTCGGTACATCAGACATCGTTGAGTCTTGAAACCCTCCCATACCATCAAGGCATGTGTCTAGTCTAACCATGTCGAATTTCGACGCATACATGCATTGTTTGAAGAAATTTCAATGTTGGCCCCATTCACTGCTCATTATGCAGGGTCAATGCAAGATAACATTTGTGGTGGGTGAATTGAAGCTTATGCGACATCAAATCAACTTGGTAATTCAATAATAAAACCCTCCTTAATTATTATGCAGGGACACCAAACATCCTTAAGTATCGAAACCCTTCCATACCTTTAAGGCAACTATCTAGTTTAACCATGTCAAATTTCGATGCATACAGGAAAAGATTGAAAACATTTCAACGTTGGCCCCATTCACTGCTCATTGTGCGGGGTCGGTGGAAGAAGTTTGTGATGGGTGTATTTGAAGTTCCATGTCAAATTTAAATATAGTTTCGACAACGATTCTATAGAAGTGAGTGACATTTGATGACAATGAGAGGTGCAACATGATGAATGTTGATGCAAATATGGATGATCTCAAAGATTATGTGGGGACATGATACATCCTTGAGTCTTGAAACCCTCCCACACCTTCAACGCATGTGTCTAGTCTAACCATGTCAAATTTCGATGCATACAAGCACATATTGAAGAAATTTCAACTATGGCCCCATTCACTAGTGCTCATTATGCGGGGTTGGTGCATGACATTTTTGGTGGTTGAATTGGAAGTTCCATGTCATTTCAAGAGAGTTCCAAAAAAGATTCTACAGATAGAAACAACAACATTTGAAAAATATGAGACTCCCATTATGAACGTTGTTCCAAACATGGACGATCTCAAAGATTATGTGGTCGGGACATCAGACATCCTTGAGTCTTGAAACCCTCCCATATCGTCATGGAATGTGTCTAGTCTAAACCTGTCGAATTTCGATGCATATATGTATAGTTTGAATAAATTTCAACGTTGGCCCCATTCACTGCTCACTATGCAGGGTCGATGCAAGATGACATTTGTGATGGGTGTATTGGATGTGCCATGACATTTCAAAAGAGTTCCAAAAAAGAATATCCTATAGATGGAAATGAATAATTATGACAATGAGACATCCATTATATTGAACATTGATGAAAACATGGATGATATCAAATATTATGTGGGGACATCAAACATCCTTAAGTATCAAAACCCTCCCATGCCTTCAAGGAAACTATCTAGTCTAACCATGTCAAATTTCGATGCATACATGAACAGATTGAAAACATTTCAATGTTGGCCCCATTCACTGCTCACTGTACGGGGTCGGTGGAAGAAATTTGTGATGGGTATATTTGAAGTTCCATGTCAAATTTCAAGATAGTTCTGACAAGGATTTTATAGAAGGGAATGACGAATGATGACAATGAGAGGTGCAGCATGATGAACATTGATGAAAATGTGGACGATCTCAAATATTATGTGGGGACATCATACATCCTTGAGTCGTGAAACCCTCCCATACCGTCAAGGCATGTGTCTAGGCTAACCATGTCAAATTTTGATGCATACAAGCACATATTGAATAAATTTCAACATTGGCCCCATTCACTAGTTCTCACTATGCGAGGTCGGTGCATGACATTTGTGGTGGTTGAATTGGAAGTTCCATGACATTTCAAGAGAGTTCCAACAAAGATTCTACAGATGGAAACAATGACATTTGAGAAATACGAGATGCCCATTATGAACATTGTTACAAACATGGATGATCTCAAAGATTATGTGGTCGGGACATCATACATTCTTGACTCTTGAAACCCTCCCATACCGTCAAGGCATTTTTCTAGTCTAACCATGTCGAATTTTGACACATAGATCCACAGTTTGAATAAATTTCAACATTGGCCCCATTCACTGCTCACTATGCGAGGTCAGTGCAAGATGACATTTGTGATGGGTGTATTGGATGTGCTAATACAAAGAACAATCCAAAGAACAAAAGAACAAAATGGATGACCCAGAAAACAAAGTAGTGGTGTTCTAATATCTATATAACTCATATATTGTCCTAGGTAAACTATCACGAAGAACGACCATTTACATATCAGTATCCTAAAGATGAGGTTGATTAATCACTTGTCATTATTAAATAATTGATATAGCACAACAATGTAGAAAAATAGGCACAACTGTTAACACAAACAACTTAGAAAAATATGTCATACTCTGAAAAGGATGTATTCTAGAGTCATTTTCCTTACAAAAACCACATAAGCATAACATTTGAGCTTCTCTTGATTATCTCTAAAAGGTTGGAAGTCCACCGCTGAGAAGTAATAATTGGACTAGTATTAGTTTTGTCATCCAAATGATCTAAAGTTTTTTCCTATTCCACAATAATGTTAAGATGGATCATGATGATGATAACATTTATTCAACCATCAATTAGGAAGATGGGAGAACATATTTTCGATATTAGGGTGACATTTGAGGATGGTAATCTTTTTTACTAGAAAGTACAAAAGGGATTGTTAGGAATCCATAACTTATCCAACTACCAAATATACATACAAATATGTCATTTTGTTTAGAATTTTTAAGAGGGGAATTTTGATGGTACAAAATCATGAAATCATTCCAATGGAACCAATTTTGAATTATTGGACTCTAAAAATTCTTGACCTCACAACTATGCACATTCGATAGATAGATTTGGCAAGCAAGGCTTAAATATTGGTTATCCAACCATTAGAAAAAGAGAGATTATGTGTATATGTTAAAAACCTATACACATTACAATATAAAATGGATACACTTGGACCAAAGATGGGCATTTTTCTTAATTTGAGGCTTAAAAAAATGGTCCATGTGACATTGCTAAAATATTCTCTAATCGTCCATGCTACAAGCTAATGTAGTCCCTTAAGTCATAATATCAACCCAATTAATCTTTCTAATGTCCTTCAACCTCCAATAGATCTTCCAACTAACTTTGGAAACAATTTTTATTTAGGAGAAGGCCAAAATAAAGAGTTTCACAAGAGGTTATTTAGGGGTTTCTAAGCACGAGCAAAGGGAAGCTTTGGAGAAGTATTTTTTATACAAAACAACAAGTAACATCCTTGCAAGATATTCATATTGAGAGATGTAAAATCCTAGTGATTTCAATATGGTATATTCCTTTGGATCTTTGCTAGCAGTCATTGCCACATTTGAATAAAAGGTATTAAATATAATTATAATTTTCAAGAACTTAAAGTTTGTCTTATCTATAGATTCTCCCAATTATAATTTACAAATGTTTAGTTTTTCTATGTGTAAATTTTTAAGCCCATACAAACCACAATCACACTTCAAAACCTATTATCGTTGAGCATTCCAACAACACCAAGCACCTCATGTGTTTTGACCAAACTAAAATATTATCCGAAACTAAACACTATTTGACTAGGATCATTAGATAAGCTATTGAAATTGAGAAGTTATTTTCTTTTTACATTTTTACTCCCTATTTAACCTTCCTCACCCTCTTTC